>JAJKFY010000310.1:548840-694626 GCA_021066465.1 Trichoderma asperelloides
GCAACGACTGGAAAACACCGTTATGTGCAGCTGCAGGGAATGGCCATAAAGATATTGTTGAGCTGCTGCTGGCGCATAAAGATATACAAGTCAACGAAGTCCGAAACTCGGGAACACCATTATGTGCAGCTGCATGGAATGGCCATAAAGATATTGTTGAGCTGCTGCTGGCGCATGAAGATATACAAGTTAACGAAGGCAACGACTGGAAAACACCGTTATGTGCAGCTGCAGGGAATGGCCATAAAGATATTGTTGAGCTGCTGCTGGCGCATGAAGATATACAAGTTAACGAAGACCGACACTCGGAAACACCATTATGTGCAGCTGCAGGGAATGGCCATAAAGATATTGTTGAGCTGCTGCTGGCGCATAAAGATATACAAGTCAACGAAGTCCGAAACTCGGGAACACCATTATGTGCAGCTGCATGGAATGGCCATAAAGATATTGTTGAGCTGCTGCTGGCGCATGAAGATATACAAGTTAACGAAGACCGAAACTCGGAAACACCATTATGTGCAGCTGCAGGGAATGGCCATAAAGATATTGTTGAGCTGCTAGTTGCCAGGGATGATGTTGACTTGAATGCCACTGACTATAAAAATTGGACGCCATTATCATATGCAATATCAAGAGGGGATCTTGATATAATGAAATTATTGCTTCCAAGAACCAGCAATGGCATTTATTCCACGTCTCGGCACGGAAAACTTGCAATCGAAGTAGCTGCAAGAGAAAATAAGTACTACGTTATAGAGCTCTTGGTTCTAAAGGAAGACATCAAGTTAAATTTGAAAGATTGGCGCCTTGATGACTACTTAAGACAATTCATTGAGGTAGCAAAACCTTTTCTTCCGAATGATAACGTAATTTGGAGATTGTGGAATACAAGTGATCGGCAAATCGTTGTATCAATTATGAACACAAAAAAATTGGATACGATAGAGAAATTGCTGACCAGATACGGCATGCATTCTCCTAATCGAACCTTACTATCATGGGCAGCAGAAAATGGATATAAAGCAGTGGTTCGCTATCTATTGATCAAAGAAGAAACGAACCCCAATATAAAAGACAATGATGGTCGGACACCGCTTTCGAGGGCTTCCGAAAATGGACACGAGATGATAGTAAAGCTCCTATTGGGAAATAAAGCTATGGATATAAGAACAAAGGAAGCTCAACGGTACAACGAAGAAGAAAAGGAGCTTCTGTTAATAACTACCAGCGCTGATCCAAATTTGGAAGACGACGATGGCCAGACACCACTCTCTTGGGCATTAAAAAAGGGTCATAGGACAATATTGAAGCTTCTTGCGCCTCTAGATACCGTTACATTGTTTCTACTGGTGAAAGAAGGCAATCAAAGGGCAATACAGTCACTTATATTCACCAAACCTAAGTTAAATGAAAGAAACGTTCACGGAAAACCCCCACTACATACCGCAATTCTATCCGGCCAGCTGGAGTTAGCGAAAGATCTTATATCATATGGGGCAGGAATTAATCTTCAGGATATTGACAATATGACGCCACTTCAGCTAGCAATACAAAAAAAGGATGACGCCTTCATTCAAGAACTACTCAAGAAGAAAGCAGAGATGAAAGGCATTATGGTGAATGAATGGCGCGATGCGTACAGCAAAGAAAACATAGATATCATTCAAATTTCTGAAGCACTTAATGGGGAAAGACAAGTGAGATTTACCAGGATCCTACCAACGGCCAGTCAGGTATCACAGGCGCCTTTTAATACGGGGAGATATCTATAGTATGTCACTCATCTCTACTTCTTAAGCAATATTCTAATGCATTCAAGCTCAATTACAGATGATACCGGCGGCTTAGCTTGGTCTAAGGTGCCAATTACCCATATTAAAGAGCAATCGAGGCAAAATGAATTATATGTCAATATTTCGAAAGGCTCAGATAACAATCTTTCAGATATTTCTCTCTGCGTGTGGCTTTCCGTCGATGATTATTTGTCTGGTTATGACACTGGCGTCTCCACCGCCGATGTACACAGGATAGCTTGGAAAATGAAGCGATTAACAAAACCAGGTAGTCCCTGGGTCTCGACAGTTTACTTTAGTACGCTACCAAATGGATGGATGCCCGAAAATGACTTGGATTTATTTCAACAATTCATGTTCTGTGTTAAAGAGAGTTGGTTAAAGCTATGCCAGCAACTTGAAACACGTCTATCGCGTAGAGTAGGTTCTCTGGAGACGTTCGATTCCTAATCTAAATTTTGTTTTGTTGACAGTATCTAGCGTTTGGAGCAACTAAAGCTTAAAGGGAAAAGCCCTGACATGATTGACAGTCTCGCAAATGATGCAAAGAACTTAGCTGAACTTCGTAGCACATTGCATGATCAGATTCAGGCTGCTGAGAACTTTGTTAAAAATTACTGCCAACATTACAATGCAAATAAAACACCAAAAGGCATACAAGAGGAATTGAAAAATGAGTTTAAGCTCGTTGTGGATAGGGTAGGACAGCTGGACCAAGTAATTCGAGATCTTTTACAAATTGTGAGTGCATTTGTATCTCTTATATAACCAGAGCTGACATGCAGCAGGAGTTTGCTTGGGCTTCTATCAACGAGACGCGAATCTCAACTCGCTTGGGGCAAAATGTGATGCTTCTCACATATGTTAGCATATTTTATCTTCCATTAGGATTTTGTGCCGTAAGTAATTTTTACCGTTGTATCAATGTACTATCTAGGTTTCTAGTATACATTAATTAGAGATCTCTGTTAACTATTACGTAGGCGCTCTGGGCCATTCCAGATATCACGAATTCCAGCACAAGAAGTCCATTTATCATTTCTTCTGTAATTATCTGTTTGGTGACTCTTCTCGTTACATTCAACATGGAACACATCTCTAGAATGGCGCAGTGGACAATAAGTTCCGCAAAAGATGTGATATGGTCAGAAAAAAAGGGGAAAACCGGCCAAAATAGCAATGAACAGAAGGCGAGCAGCCAAAGCAGCGACTTCAGAGGCCACATAACGACATTTCTGGTAGATTTGGCCCAGAAAGCGAAAAAGGTCAAGAAAGTACCCCATGGGGATACTTCCAATGTGTAATAATGGTGCTGTGAAGAACTCGACCGTTTTCTATTCACAGATTGCTCTAGAGGGGTGTTATAAATAGGCTATCTACGAATGATCCATCTAAGCGGAGGTGAATTAATCAGCTCTAAGGTGCAATCGATACTACACTGCTCCCTTGCTAGAGCTACATGTTTTTACAAAGCTGCTATGGCGTTTGTATATTGTTTGCTATGGAGGTAAATGATGAATCAATCATGTTGGTAGTGCCTGAGTCGCACTAGCTAGCTTGCAAATTTTTGTTATGGCACACTGTAAGATTACTGGCCGGGTTAAAAATCACTTGCAAGGGCAATTATTCTTAAAATAAAAGACTGCGTGATAGTATGGATTGAAAATTATTAGTATTATTAAAGCATGAGTATCCATAGGCGGGCCGAGAGTGCAGTGGCGAAGAGTGGATCGATCGGATTAGGGCGGATTAGATCGGAATACAGGAGTTGGCGGAATATGGATAGTATACGAACTTGGTATTCCGTAATCCGCAACATGCAAAGAGCAGTAAGCAAGTTGCCCTAGATAGAATTAGAAATTTCATGTGTAAAGAGCGGCATAGGGACAAATGACGGAGCAAGATGAAAATATATAAAGACCTATTGTTTCCCTTCGTCAACAAGATTTCTGCACTTCCTAGCAGCTACACAAACTCGCAAAAGTGATTACTTTAATAAATCTTTTTCAAAATGACAACTCAAGAGACGGCCAAAACACTGTACTTGGATGCAGATGGTATCAAGTATGCATACCGACTTATTGGAAACTCAACTGCTGGGAGCCACTCGGTTCCTTTGCTCATGCTCAATCATGTTCGGGCAACAATTGATACGTGGGACCCTGAGCTTATCAATAACTTTACGGAAACCGGTCGCCAAATCATAACATATGATTATGCTGGAATAGGACATAGCCAAGGCAACATCGCACCCTCCATTAGAGGCTTCGCCGTTAACTTGCTTGCATTTCTCAACGTCTTGTTGCCGTCTCTGCATACTCAACAAGTTGATGTTTTGGGGTTCTCCATGGGTGGCTACGTTGCTCAACAGCTAGCTTTCGACGCCCCCAGTGTGGTCAATAAGCTGGTTCTCTCAGGTACCGGACCAAGCCTCGGGGCAGACCTTCAACGGCCGATGAATGAGGTGCAATCCACTGTTTTTAATCCAACGCCTGATGCTTCAATAATTGCAGCATTCTTTCCACCATTTACAACCGGCAACGAGGGTCTTGCTTGGCTTAATAGAAGCGTCAGTTCGCGACAGGGGGTTGCCGGAAAAAATGGAGAGCCTGGCATTGCATCATTCACATCTGGAGAAGATCTGGTCAAGCTTACTCAGGCTTATTTGACTTGGGATGCCGACCCAGTTCCCTACTCCCTGTTGCAGACAATACAGAAGGATGCTCTTGTAACCAGTGGAGACAATGACCTTATTGTTCCGACGCAAAACTCGTTTGTCTTAGCTAGACAGCTATCGCGAGCAAATTATGTCATGTTTCCAAGCAGCGGTCACGGTCACCTATTCCAGTACGCAGGCTACTTCACCAAGGTAGTTGGAGATTTCTTGGACGGTAAACTGCCGACTGCGCCATTCTCAGCCGGAAAAGTTCCATTATTCGGAACATATGGAAACTATAATTAAGACCAACTTCGGTTTAATCAGATGTTTCGCTTCAGTGGAAAACGCCATGGTGAAAGACCGCATCCATTTACATAGACTCTTTCCACTGCTATTATGTAATACTTTCAATTTTTTGAAGCAATTTATAAATTCTATAATTACCAATAGTTAATAAAAAAAATGCTAGTCTATTAGTATAACAATTCAATTAGCGATTTTAGTGCCATAGTTGTTAACGTGAATAAGTCTAATCACTGGCAAAGTATCGCATAGACGGACATTATAAAATGCCAGTGACAACCCGTGCATCGATCATTTGAGCATACAACGCTAAATAGATTAGTTTTTTAACCTGTTTTGTGCTTCATAGATGAGAACTTACAGGCACCTTTCCACCTCTTGCCTATCACATTGAGAGCTTCTTTGACAGCTGCACATGAGCTTGCTTCACTTAAACTGCCTGTCCGAGAATGCTCCCGTCCAAAAAATACCGCAGATCTGTATATTGCTTCAATACAAAATGGAGTAATCTCATCGGCAGTGCAATCGCCTGAGATTATAGCATCAGCCAATTGAAGCATACCATTTGCAATATCTCGTTTGAAGTCTTGAGGTATAAAGTTCTCTGTTGCGGCAAATGGAAACTCATCTACAGCATATCTTTCTTTATCATGAAGAAGCAGCCGAGCAATATCGGTAAGTTAGCGACATGCTTTGAGGTGCATAGCATTTACACAGAACTTACCTATAGCAGATAGTAGAGGGGCTACATACCCCAATCCCACGAAAGCGACCCTCCTCTATTGAAACGCTCGTCAGTGCGACGAGCGTGCTATCCAGTACTTTAACATCGTTTTGCCAGAATACCTCGGAAAAGGGAGGCTCATGTATACTACGAAAGACCCTTCCCAGCAGGATCGCAGATTGCGCAGTCAGGGAGAAACGACCCATTGCCGTTGTTGGTGGCTCAAATAGCCTGCGTACTGGTGCATTTATCTCTCTCTAACTAGTGTAAGAGACAACGGCTTCTCTTGTGTTTTATGGGGTGATGGTGGGTTATTCAACCTACATTCTCCTCCCATATTGCGTCATCAATGGGAAGTATACTGTTACTACTTGGGTCAGGTGTAAGAAATGCTCTCTCGGCACATCCTAGGTTTATAAAACTAGGCGATAGTTAGCCAGATAGAATACGCAGCAGAAATATTGTCAGCGAAGAGGGGGGTATAAAAATGAGGAATTGATAAGAGTTATACTAACCGATCTAAGACGAGAATAGCCCACCAGCTTCTTCGTCGCTCTTCCGACTCAGTAATGCTGAAGCCTTCTTCGGAATAGTGTTCCACGGATTTATGGAGGCCTAGGGCACTTCCATATCGTACGCAGTAGCCAACGGTGAGATATGCGGCCGGGTAAATAGCATGCCCAAGCTCAAATATGGCCATGAGGACAATAGCTTGCAGTACGCGCAGCTCCAGACTACATGAGCTCTCCGCCTCCAAGAGGCCGTTTTTAATTAAGTAATAAGCTTTACATCGTGGTCCCTGATCTGGAAGTTGATCGGCTAGCAGCTTCATTGTAGCAATGAGAAGTGTGCTCGCTGATCGTGGAGGACTCAATGGATTTAATATCCTCTCCGTAAACTTTCTTTTTGATAAAAACGGCATCGATGGATGAATAGTTGAGAAGTATGAGTGGACAAAATCTCTATCGGATGTAATGTCTCCAATATAGTTTAGTAATGAGTCTTGGAAATTGAGGTCTAGCTCTGGCAGTCGATTCATTGAGCGCCGAAACAGAACAGAGTCGAGAAAGAACACCGCCTGAAGGCTTTCCTCGCTCTCTTGGGTAGTTTTCACCGGTGACACGGGTGTGCTTTCCACGCTGGATAGTGACCCTGAGTCATCTTTCAAGATGTATATGCATTCTCTTCCGTATCTAGAAATTGGAACGCCAAAGTTTTAACCACAAATTCCCTTTTGATTGCGTCGTCAAACTTACCGTATACATGCAGAGCAGTGTGGCTTTCCTCGGTCACACCGTTTCTTTGAGCGCTGGCACTGTGTGCAAGATGGCTTCAAGCGGGGAATGATTGTCCGACTCTCACTCGCTGTGTCCATGTTTATGCTTGAACAATGGGTATTGTTCTTGTAAGCTGCTTGTTGCAATGTAGCGACTTAATTAGGGTAGCTGTGTAAGTGCAGTAAAGAGGGCTTGCAGTTGCTGCTTGCAATGAGTTAGAGGCTCGGAGTAGATTACGCAATATCTCTCAACCTCCAGCTGATAAATGGCCCGGTGACTCCACCATAACAGAGTCAAGAATGTTGTAGCTGACATAGCGAACATCGGCGCACTAAATACAAATAGGGAGGTGGAGTTGGTGAAAATACCTATGAAAGCTTCAAGCGCTTCACTGCCGTCATTGCAAAGAGCATAGGTAACTATACGCCATGACGCTGCACAACTATAAAGCAAAGGCCAAAGAGGCCGTAGTCTGATGAGCCAACGGTGATAATAGTTTGCCAACCTCACCTTATGGCGCGCTTCTAGTGATCCATATCGTTAATATGGGCATCGCAGAGTGCTATAGATAATTAAAGATTTTAAATTGTATTTATGCGTGTTTGAAGAGGTGCAAAAAGACTTTAATACCTTGAATCTTAGCCGCAGGACTAAAACTTAAAGTCAAAATAAACGCATTTTGACATAAAACCTTGATGCCTCCATCTCTTCTGATAAATTACAACCCAACAGGAAGCACACACCTAACAGAGTGTTGCAAAAAAGTCCAACTACCACCTCGCTGAGCACATTGCAGCGTTGTGCCAGCAAATTTCGCTTATACCATTACCAGTGGTCTCGTCCGTATAGATTAGTAATAATTGATTAGTATTCAACGGGAGTCCCGATCACTCTAGCCACGAATCTACAATCCTCTCCCTTCCCTACACTAGGTCAGCCCTTTAGAAAAGACCTGGTCGGGATAGTCGGAGTGGGGCCGACTTGATAGTCAGGCTTCGCAGGAGTTACTGCATGAGGCAAGTGTCATAATCGCTATTCCACAGGCGAGTTGACGTGGTGCCGCAATACAACACTCCGCCGATAGCTGGAACAAGATGTTTACTCTATCTTGGCTTTAGTCTATGGCCCGATTAGTTAACCTAAACTATTTTTGAAGTTTATACCTCAAACACCAATTCGCCATTCAATTGCTACACTAAAAGCCATTAAAGGCGACTATATGCAATTTTATCAACAACCTATGAGGACTCACAATGTATCAAGCATAAACACCAAATTCCAACGAGTTTCATCCCAAACGTAGATATCTTGATCACGAACATTAGGCGCCGACAATGGAAGCAGATTCAGACCGGAGATTATGTCAGAGCCGAGCCGACAATCAAGGATGGACTGACGACTAAGTTAAGGCCGGATCACAAATTCGAGTTTTGGATTTATTCTATAAGAAAGCTCACATTTCACGTTAAAACATGTTCTCGCATATATTAAAGGTAAGTAGTAGTAGCTGGTAATTGGGTTCAATATATCTTCTTATATTATACTTCAACTTCAAAACAGACTTCATATTGGAATTTTGCGCAAAGATATCAGTAGCAATAATGGAAGCAGTCACTTCTCATTTTCATGTTGGACCATTTGGCAATTCCACTAGGACGTTTCCTGCATTAATTTTCATGGAAAAATATATTAATACCATCGACAATATAGATCTGTCCGCTGCATATGAGAAATGGTATACCCCCACCTGTTCGATTACCGATGCCGATGGATTCAAGTGTCCAAACGGCGAGACTAGCTGGAACCAAGCCCACGAGATATTCCGGGAATATAAGTCCGTTAAGAATGATTTTGACATAATTCGCCTGATTCCAGCCATGGAGGCGGAATGTCCACTAGCTAGCGAAGGCCAGTGGGTGATGATGGAGGTAAAACCCTCTACTTCGCTCAAAAATCCGACGTTGGCTGGTCCCCTGATCACAGTTAGAAGGTACCTTCCATTTCTTGTCGTGAGGAGCTCTATTGATGGCCAGGGAACAGATGGTCGGCAGATCCAAGAGGGTAGTGTTTGGTGGGATACAAAAAGTGGTCAAGGGTGAAATAGCGAAGTGGCGTGAGCGAGTTGGGGTTTAAAGGTTGGGTATTTCTTGGATGATTTCCCGCATTATCTTGATATAAACTAAGCTTCAAAGACAGTATGTGTTATTCTAGGAGGACATACTAGCATCTTCTTCTTCATCGGGCTGTAACTATTCCTTGATAAAGTTATCATAAAGCACCATAATTCAGCCAACCAAACGACGCTAATTCGCAGATCATTCTTGTTCGTCTTCAGCTTCTGGCACACTCTCTCCTGAAAGAAGCTCATCAATGCCCAGCTCGCCCAAACAACCAACCGTGTAAGAGTACTGTATCTGAACTGGCGGTCCCGACGGCAGACTGACCAGGGAATTTCTACAGTGTTCTTATCTGCCTTCAAAACAGTAAAAAGTATTTCGAATAAGTGTAATGTCGTAGTTCGACTGATATGGTCGTGTCCACGGATATAATCGCCAAAGAGTTCAGAATTCTTGCATGATTGGCTAACTGGACAAATGTTATTGGACAATCACCTAATTACAGGTGGTATTCGCTAGAGTGGGGTACCACTTCGTATTACCCTCAATCTAAGTATCACAAGCATGCCTTTGGAACGCTACAGCTCGTCTGGCTGGGACTTCTCCTTGGACTTCATGTAAACATGACTAATCCCCATGATTACACTGTTGGTTGGATATGCGCCATACATACCGAATATGTTGCCGCCCAAGCGTTCCTTGACGAAACCCATGAGGGACCTGATTACGTATCTCCCAACGATAACAACGACTATACGCTTGGAAAGATTGGGAATCATAACATTGTTATCGCTGTGCTTCCAAACAGTGAATACGGACTTTCATCTGCGGCGGGCGTCGCAAGAGATATGTTACATAGCTTTCCCAACCTCCGAGTCGGTCTACTTGTAGGAATCGGCGGTGGCGCGCCCAGTCGAAAGCATGATATCCGCCTTGGTGATGTTGTAGTGGGCGTTTCCAACAATAGCGGAAAAAGTGCTGTGTTCCAGTATGACTTTGGAAAGGCCATGCAAGGTCAGGAGTTTCTCGAGACCGGGTTTTTGTACCATCCACCACCGGTTTTGCGAACGGCTGTTAATGGACTTATGGCGCAGTATGATATTGAGGGGAATCAATTGAGTGAGGCAGTCGAGGGCGCCTTGAATGAGAAACCCAGGCTACGAAAGAAAGGCTATTCACGGCCAGGAGTAACTACTGATAGGCTCTACCAGTCACGTTTTGCTCATGCTAATAGCGAGATGGGATGTGCGGAAGCCTGTGGTGACGATCCATCAGTCCTTATCAAGCGACTCGAACGGGATGAAGAAGATAATATAATGATCCATTATGGCCTGGTCGCTTCAGCGAATACACTCATGAAGGATGCCTTAGTCCGAGATGAGCTCATCAGAAAGAAGGACGTGCTCTGCTTTGAAATGGAAGCTGCAGGGTTAATGAACCATTTTCCGTGTCTAGTCATCCGTGGTATCTGCGACTATTCAGACTCGCATAAGAATAAAGAGTGGCAAGGCTATGCAGCAATGGTAGCCGCAGCATATGCAAAAGACCTTCTCCGTCGAATATCTCCTACTAGGGTTGAAGCTGAGAAGAAGATTAGCGAAGACTTGGCCAATAGTTCGTGAGTCAAATCTATTAGTGGCTGTATGCATTCTAACAATTCAAAGTCCAAAGAGATCTTATCAACGTACAACAAATATCACACGATATTAAGACTGATGTACTTGCCATGAAAGCCAACCACCAGGTCTCAAACATCGAGCGCTGGCTTTCACCTGCCAACCCATTTACTAATATTATCAATGCAAAAAAAAAGCGGTATTCCGGAACTGGAACATGGTTCATTGAAAGCGACGAGTTTTCCCAGTGGAAGTTGGGTTTGCGTCAGCATATGTGGCTTTACGGTATGCCAGGCTGCGGCAAGACCATCCTCAGCTCCACGATTTTCGACCACCTTTCCCAGGTGGATGAATGTGTAGTTGTCACCTTCTTTTTCGACTTCACCGACACTAAGAAGCAGAAACTGGGTGATATGTTGCGTTCACTTGCATTCCAGCTCTATGGCTCCCACTCAGGGTCTCGAAAGGACCTCGATAACTTATTCGCATCTTCCGACAGCGCCGGCAGGCAGCCAGATACTTATACATTGTCTGAATGTATCAAGAGCATGATGCGAGAGTCTGAAAAACTCATCATCTTATTGGATGCTCTAGATGAATGTTCAGAAAGAAGAGAGTTGCTGCAATGGATGGGGGACTTTATGCCAGCCTTTACAAATGTTCAGGTTATAGCTACTGGTCGGCCCGAACACTCTTTACAGCAAAATCTTGTCGTCTTATTGGGAGAGGACAACTGTCTCCCTCTCAATAAAGATTCAGTTGACAATGATATTCGCTTATATATCAAGGCCAGACTCGAGGGCCAAGAGTTTAAGAGATGGGCCAATTTCCCACATGTGCTGGAACAGATTCGAGTTGCAGTCAGCAGCAAATCCAATGGAATGTAAGTATTATCATTGGCATGGCAAGCAATGATTCCGTATATACTCATACTAGAACTCATAGGTTTAGGTGGGCGGCTTGCCAACTAGACAGTCTCCGGGAATGTCTCGATCGCGAGACACTACAGGATGCGCTTCAATCTCTACCAAAAGATTTGAATGCGACATACGCTCGAATTCTCGGGAGCATTCCCAGACAACGTAAGAACAAGACAATCCGCCTGCTCCAGTTCCTTGTCTACTCTGAGCGGCCATTGGCTCTTGAGGAGGCCGTGGATATAATCGCAGTTCGCCCTAACGAAGGCCAATTTGATGCACAAGATCGACTTCCATGCCCTGAGGAAATTACTGGATACTGTTCTAGCCTTGTATCGCTTATACAAACATCTGGCCCGGCCGCAGCGCTCAAGCTACAGCTAGCCCATTTCTCAGTGAAAGAGTACCTCCTGACTCATGACTCTCCAGATTTTATTTATCCTAATCCCAGAGTTGCTATAACGGAAACTTGTCTAGCATATCTTGGGAGCGTACCGAGTGTTGGCATTGCTGCTATAAAGACACAATTCCCATTGGCAGAATATGCAGCACAGATCTGGACGGATCATGCCAAGGTTGCGGAAAAATCAAAACCAATCCTTGAGAAAATTATACGATTCTTGCTAAACGAGAGACAATTTCATTGCTGGATCCATCTATTCAACCCAGATGGCCTTGTCTATCGTCGTAGAAAGCTGCGCACAGCCTCACCCCTTTATTATGCATGCCTTACTGGCCTTGGAATGACTACGCAGCAGCTTTTATTGACTGGCGCAGATCTAAATGCCCCAGGCGGCCACCAAGGCTATGCTCTAGGAGCTGCTTCAAGATATGGTCACCAGGAGATTGTCCAGCTCCTGCTGGATAATGGTGCCGACGTTGATGCTCAAGGTGGCTTATATGGCGTTGCCCTCAATGCCGCTTCTCAAGGCGGCCATGAAGAAATTGTCCAGCTGCTTCTGGATAACGGCGCTGATGTCAATGCTAAGCAAAGCTCATTTGGCTCTGTGCTCGCAAGTGCTTCAGCAGCAGGCCGCCAGAACATGGTCCAACTGCTGCTAGACAACGGTGCTGATGTTAATGCCAAAGGCGGCTACGATGGGTTTGCGCTTGGAGCTGCCTCACGATACGGCCACCAGAAGATCGTTGAGCTACTACTAGATAATGGAGCCGATGTAAATGCTCAAGGCGGCGAGTATGGATTTGCGCTCCAAGCCGCTGCAGTAAAAGGCCACCGAGAGATTCTCGAGTTGCTCTTGAATAGAGGCGCTGATATTAATGCTACAGGCGGCTACTACGGCTTTGCACTGCAAGCAGCTGCGGCAGAAGGGCATCAAGAGACTGTCAAGCTGCTATTGGAGAGAGGTGCGGATATTAATGCGATAGGGGGCCATTTTGGCTCTGTATTCCAAGCTGCTTTGAAAAGCGATAGCTTGGAGACTGCCCTGTTGCTCTCTGATGGAGGAGTTGCACGTTAACGTACATGTAATGTGATTACATGTGCTGTAAGAATATTTCGAGCTGCTCTTTGCAAAGACTTATGAACTAAAGCTACTGTCAGATGTCAATCGTCTAGTCGTTCGCCAGTCGTATAGTACATGTATAAGCTATAACCGTTTCAATAAGGAAACGTGACAGCCCAATAGCAGACTCTCATATGCTTTGTAGCAGGCGATTCTTCCCAAAAAATGCTACCGTTTATATTTTTACAGACTCTCGTGCACGAGGTATAACATCCTAGCTTTAGAGATGAAGTGGCACTGGTATCAGGTGCACGACTATGCAATATGGCCAAAAATATGAGTAATCGTGAATATATCCATGAGACGAAAAACTCAGACTAGTGTGCGTGTGTAATTACTACAGCCTCTCATGTATGATGATGTCGTTACTCGATTTGACAATCCTCGACTTTTAGGTAGGTGGGGCGGATGAAAGACGTCCCCTGTCATTTCACAGCAATTTTATCCTCCATCGAGGCCGCAACGAGCTCTCTGAAGTGGCTAGTGCCCCTCCTTTCTAGAACGGCTGCGTCTTCGATAAGCACCGATAAGAGCTGCATCAAGGAATTTTCTCAGCCATAGACTCAGACTTCATCATTACTAGCAAAACCAACATACACCACCTCTCTCGCTGTATAATTCTCACTCCACCATATCAATCACATCTATTCATTTCTCATTCATTCTGATTCTATCCTAAATCAATCTCAATCCCATCTCCGCAGCCATGTCCGCCATAGACCCCGACCTCATGGACATCGTCCAAGACCCCCTCCCCAAACCCGACAACAACGACAAACTCGAAGACGACCAAGACGACGACCCCATCACCGCCAGCTACCAAGTCTTCCTCAACCCGGCCCTCCCCCTCGGCCGCCGCCTCCTCGTCCTCCAGCACCCCAACCGCACCGACAACACCCCACGCCCGCCGCCCACCGAGCTGCGCCTCAAGGAGCACTCGGGCATGGTTGAGGTCGACATCCCCATGGACAACACCACGGCCTACGACCGCGAAAAGGGCCTGAAATGGGGTCGCGCCCTGCAAAACTCCATGGCCGTGAAGAGCGGCGGCAGCCACGGCCTGGCGGGCGGCTTCGGCGTCGGCGCCGTGCAGCAGCGCGCCCCGCGCAAGAAGGGCGACGCCGACGAGGACGACAACCTCGACTGGAACGATGCCGTGCGCCAGGGCAAGGTGCTCAGCACGCAGACGCTGGGCGGCCAATACCCCGATGCCGACGAGGTGCAATACATGGTCGGCGTCTTCCAAGGCAGTACGTCATGCACAATCCCTACAACAACAACATAACCCCCATCTACAACCAATGCTAACCAATATCTGCTCCCTTCTTTCCAGAGGACCTCCATCTCACCCCCGTCTCCAACCTCATCCACCTTCGCCCACAACTCCACCACCTCGACGCCACAACCCAGCAAGACCGCCAATCCTCCGCCGCCGCAGCAGCATCCTCCAAAGAAGGCGGCGCCGCCCCAACAGCCGCCGCCCGCGCCATCCACATGACCATCAAGACCACCGCCGACGGCACAGCAGACGGCATCTCCACCGAAACCATGGCCGATCGTCTGCGCTCCGTACAGACCGAGCCCTGGCGCAAGATGCGCTACACCGACGAGAACGAGGAGACGGCCTGGGAGGTGTACAACGACAGCCTGTTTCTCAGGCCAAAGGCCGATCTGGCGGCAGGGGAGCCTGCTCCCGCGCCTGAGAGCCATGATCTGGAGGAGCTGGTCCCCACACTCGGCAACAAGTGGAACGACAAGGAGTTCCTGGAATCCATTTCCGGCATCACGAAACCCGATCCAGTCCCCGTTCAGCCGGTAGAGAAAAAGCCAGAGCCTAGAGCAGTCACTGCTCCGGCTGAGGAGGCACAGCAGCCGCCGCAAAGGACTACTACTGCTCGCCCTAGAGCTGGCGCGGCTGCAGCACTGGCTACTCGAAGAGGTGGAAGATCAAGAGCCGCGGGGGCCTAGATTTAGAGCATTCAGCTTGTTTTGCATTGGATTCGGTGTTCTTGGAGTCATGTAGTTTTTTTTATAATCTGAGCTGTAACTTTACTATATCACAGTAACTAGATGCTGTGTACAATTATATACAACAATCTTGGCATCTTTATCCTTGTTCACATAGCCATCATCCTATCGCCCACCTGCGACAAGATATTCCAAGAAAAAAAAATGTATTATCCTTATAATATCAAGGATCGAGATTCGAGCTGAGAATAAATAAAACCCCACCATGATAAACCACACCTCATACTACCGATCAGTCCTCCACGAATGTAATTTCCATCGCTGCTGCCCCCCCGCAACTCGTTGGTATAGTAATAGTACATCTGACATGACCATAACGATAGTATCCCGCTGAATGCCCACGAAAACTAGCAACCCCTGTAGCGCTACACCTTTTCATATCTTTCTTCTTTTTTAAAAACTAGGAACGACAAAGTTTCCCTCCAAAGTCGTCCATGTTTGCTTTTCTCCTTTTCTGTCCCATAGCATAGCACAAGCACAAACTGCTAGTCCAATCCTTCCAAATAACTTTACGCGTTCCAGAATTTTTCAAGCGTAAAATAAAACATGTACTTTGGTTTGAATCCATTTCAAATCAAACAGACCAGGTTCAGGTCCTTTTCTTCTTTCTTTTACTGTCCCATCAACATGTCTACATCCAGGCCAATGGAATGCAGGAACAGGTTGACACTGCTAAGCCGCTCCGCTGCCATTGTCGGGGGAAGGGTCTTTGCTAGAGAGATGGTGCCAATGACCCTGTCTTTGACGGCAAGGACTAGGCGAGTCTGCTGGTCGTTGCTGGCACTAACACCGAGAGCTGCAAGGAGCTGCCAGACATAAACATCTGATCCGGAATTGATGCTGCCGGGGAACATGTAGGGCAACGACACTTCCAGTCGGCTGAAGAGGGTCTCGTATGTTTGATCCCTATTAAATATGGGTTAGTTAACCTGCAACTAAGGCGATGTCACCGTAAATTTATGACTTACCACTTCTCCCATTGTTCAGGGGCGCCGCCACCAGTCTGCTTAAGAAGCACAGCACGGCTAAGAATCAGGGTGAGCATTGAAACTCCGACCCTGGTTTTGGCAATCGCATCAACGTTCAAGTTTGTAGCAATCAGGTTCAACACGCCATCCACAATGTCAAGCCCGGTGTCGTTAAAGAATTGCATTAGTGATGGCATGACAGTCGACATGAACAAATCAATATTCTCTCGCATCCTTGCGTTCAGAACAGTCTCGTCATCGGACACAGCCGCTCCCTTCACGACGTCCAGCTGATCGAGGTGGTAGATAATCATCGTCATAATTGTGGTCCGTTGTTCGAAGCTGAGGTGAGGGAAGATTCGGGGAATGGCCTTCTTGCCCTTTGCGCAAGACAGGAAGGCAATGAAAGGGTGGGGAACGATAACTCCGATGGGCTCGTGTACCTTGAGTTCTTCCCAGAGCCGGGCATTCAGAGCCTCCAGTGCCGTGGCCCACTCCCGATGCTTCTCCTGCAGCGCTTGGTCTGCTTGGTTGGTAAGAGGAGGGGGCATGAGTCGGACATGGTCTTCAATCTTCATCAAAGTAACGTAGACTTTCTCGGCATTGCGCAAAATGGTCTTGCGATCAAGGCTGCTAGCAGGTGACTTCCTCTCGCTACCAGCTCGGTGGTGGTGAGCTTCATTCTCCGCAGTACGCTTGATATTGAGCAGAGGCTTCGGAGTTTTGGCATTGCTAAAGGAGATCTTGCCCAAACTACCGGCAATTACAAGCTGAGGATTCTTTGGCTTGTTCTTGGCCGCCTCAACAGCCCGCTGGACCTGTTGTTCCATTCGCTGAATATGATTCTCAGCAGGTCTACCGTGGCGGCGCATGTTGCCATGACGGCCACCGGTCTGGAAAAGATAGGTCTGAGCAAAATTGCTGAGAGGCTGGCTGGGATTTTGACGCTGGCCGGCACGAATGTGGCTGTACACCTGATAATAGAAGTCTTCAGAGAGGGAGGCGTCGGAACTCTGCTCAACAGGATTGCCCGTTGCGGAAACGAGCTGCTGGAGCTGGATACGAGTGATGAAGTTCTTGTCTTGGGGGGTCATCACGCCGTTATCCTTGGACAGTAGCCAAATCTTGTGATTACGTTTCGCTCTCTTTGTCTCTTGGTCCAAAAACGCTGCCTTTTCTTCCTCGGACATGTGAGCCAGCTGAGGATGGGCGCTCATTTGGGCCAGCTTGGAGGCAACACTTGGCGATTGAGAGTGCTCTTGGTCAACAGCTGTACGAGCTGCATCGGTAGACAAACGGTTAGGATTTTGGAGGATTTGCATGGGCTGAACCGGGGGGACGGGCTGTCGTTGAAAGTTGTTGTGTTGGTCATGCTGCCCGGGAGGGACAGGCAGCTTGGCCGCCGGAGTGGGTGTAACCTTGGCCTGTGAGGCTTGAGGTCGCTGTAAGATGGTGACAGGTTGTGCGTGGCCGTGTTGAGGGAGAGGAGACGCATGCTGAGCGGGCGGGTAGCCAGAAGGAGCATGCTGATGCGCAGCAAGCTCCGAGATGGCTGGTTGTGGCGATGGCTTTGCTTGCGCGCGCATGGCCGCCTCAACCTCTTCCAAGCTCATCATCTTCCTGCCAACGCTGCTAGATAGAGCTGGCTGAGGAGCGGGTTTCGGGGCAGCAGCGGCCTTGGAGGGGCCAATGCCCCAAATGCTCTGGTCGACATGCAAATCCGGGAGAGGCTCGGGTTCATTGTACTTTTCATAGCCAGTGCGAATGGGCACGGGCTCTGTATAGTAAGACTGTCCATATGACTGCTGCTGCGCGTAAGCCTGTTGAGCATATGGCTGCTGGGCGTATGCCTGGGCGGAGGCGGGAGCAGGTTGGGTCTGGTGCTGCGAGGCGCTGGCTCGTGCGGTTGGCTGGAGCCGGTTGAAGCGGAGATGCTCTTCCTCTATGGCATTTGCAACTTGAGCAGTTTGTCCAAAGAAGTCGAAGTCTTTGCCAACCTTGCCGTTAGGGGCTCCTGCGCCGCTAACCGCTCCGCCGCCAAATGTATCGTCATTGAAGGCATCATCAGCATCGTCTAGCTGATCACCAAGACCGTCGTAGGTGTCTTCGAAGTCGAGAGCATCTTCGCCATCGTCATGGTGGCCAGAGAGACCGGCAAATGGATCATGCGGTTGGGAAAAGCCAGGGGCTGCCGAATTGTGCATGTTGCGGCCACTAGTATCGAAACCAAAGAAAGACATATTGGATGATTGTTGAGGAATAATGCGTTATCATGCTAAAAAGTATACTGTTAGTTTATGGATCTAGGAGTATGTATACATTGGTCGAAACGTTGCAAGAGTAGCTTGGGGATTCGAGACAAGTTCCGCCAGGCAGGCTGTGTGTCAAGCTCGGCCACCATCAACCCAAACCCTCCCAAGAGCCATGAACCTTGTAGAGGTCATATTTTCAGAGCTTATTATGAAGTCTTCGGCATGTGGGCGTCCCCGCACTTGTTTGTGTAATCTGTCGTCTTTGCGCTTGACGAGGCTGACGGGGGGGGCATCGGCAAAGCTCCAATGCCTGACACAGCTCAATCGCTCAATCGCACCCGGTAGAGCTTGAAGAGGATGGATTCTCCCATCTGGTATAGATGCGGTACGGAACAGAAAGCAACTTACCGCTAAGATAATGAAGGGATCGCGAGAACTTCAACTGCGCACAAACCTATCATGGTGTCTTCCCGCAGCGAAGCCGAGGAGGTCCAGGAGCAGAGAAGGCCGCAAGCTCAAGCTCAAGCTAATCAACTCGGCAGGCCCTGTGTTCAAAAACGCGCCCTGTCCAATAGGGCCTTGGGGGAGGAGACTCGGAGGCGACGAAGCGAAAGCAAAGCACCTAGAGAGAAAGAAGCCCAATTGTGCGGATTTGGTGAGGGAGACTGACGTTCGGCGCAAAACAACCCCACATGGGCAATTTGCGTCTGGCGGCGGGGACAGTCACTCGGCGAGCTGGAGTCACGTGGTCCAGCTGATGGAGGGCCATTGTAGGCCTACGAAGTACGATGTACTCAGCAACAAACAGGTACTGCAGCAACAAATCTACTAATAGAATTATACACACGTATAGGGAAGATTCCTTTGTACAAAAAAGGCCATATCCACTCCGCCTGTAACCAATTGTTTGTTTACTCAGAGAGATTGATAGGTTATACGTCAATTAGAAATAGACTCCCTGTATTCTGGTTATTCTCTATCCCAATGGGCACAAATTGCCTAAAGCAGTGGCTACCTATACGGCTAGATGAACAATCCAACTCGCTTATCACGCCACTGCTTCTGAGAGAAAGAGGTTTTGGATGCATCATGACAAAGTAGTATCGATTACGACCCAGATTGTCCCATTATCACTGATTCGAGCGCTTTTACGTCAGATGCCGATCAGCCGCAGCGGTTCGGCAGCCAAGCCCCGTGTCTGGTGAGGTTGGGATACACTGCTTACCTGTGGGCGGCATGGCTAGTTGCTAGCAAGTAAACCCAAGCAGATCTGGAATTTTTATATTAATAGCAGCAGAATTTATTACTTAATTAACTTCGTATCTACTTCGTAACTCGCAATGCTCAACCAAGACCCAAAGCCTCAAATACGAGGCTTGACAAGGGAGGATTAGCGAACGATCAGCACTGACGGGCTGCGAAACAGCTGTGCGCTAGTGGTTACAGGGCAGACATGGATCAGGGAAACAAAATGATAGTATTGAAGACACATGTCTGGCTGGCGATGCGCATCGCCTTCCATTTGAGACCTTGTGTAATGGCGTAACAATGGCAAAGGCAACAAGCAATTGTATATACTGTGGCGCCACCTCATAGACTATTATGTGCTGCTCCTTTCTCGCGTCGAAATCAACCGTACAAATCAATTCGTCAGCCCCCTTTGCCCTCTGCACCAGCAGATGGCTCTGCCGGCCCAGCCTTATCTTTCCAAGATCCCGTCTATCCGTCTCCTGAATTGCAGGCGGGGCTTCCTTCGGCCAGTGCTGGATCGAGAAGCCTTCTATTCGCAGTATAGCGACCCGGGACCACCACTCCATATGTCTGATGCAACTAAAAGATTAGCAAGGGCCAGCTGTCATTTTAATCAACCATGATGTCTATCTACTTACGTATGTATGTACCCAGAAGTAGTGAGCAAGGGGGAGCTAATACGTACTACAATCTACAATCTACAGTACTGCGATATTCGCTTCAGTGGTTAACCGTGCTATGATGGATGTCTGATGATGCCAGATGTAAAAGATACTTTGCAGCAGCGCCTGTAGCCCCCAAAAGCCGCGTACCTGCAACTCCTGCCTCCCGCTCTAGGGCCTCGTAACAGCCTGGGCTCAGCTGCGTAATGCTGGCCGCATCGCCTGCAGCTGCTAGCCTAGGCACTCCTAGTATAATACGAGACAGGCAAGCACTGAAGGATCGAAACGACTGGCTATCCTTTTTTCTCGTCCTCCCGTTTCCCTTCCCACAATTCTCGCCGGATACCCGCCTCAGCCCAAACGGCGCCTCCTTTTCCATCGTCTTTGGTTTCAGACTCTTCTTCTTCTCATCCTCTGTTCTGCCGTCACAGCATAGTTTGCGCTGCCCAGTGGCTGATCCGACCTAACCTACTGCAGCCGGTGGCGCCAATCTTGCTCGCCGCACACGAGCTTCCCTTCTGTAACGAAATCGGCCATGCGTGTCTAACAGCACTTCTCCACGATTCCAGTCGCCGTTGCCGATCATCCCTGTCCCGTTTGATTGTTTCTTCGATCCTTATAACCAGATCGCCTACCTCCTTTTCGATCGTCTCCATCTCTCCTCTCGCTCTTCCTCGCATATCTCTCTTCCTCGCCCTCTTTCTCCCGGCAATCGTTGCCACCCAGTCACCATCATGGCGTCTGGGAATGCGCGCTACGTGCGCTACCTGCTCATCGCATTCTTTGTACGTGGCTCTGCAGAGATGGAAATTCCTATCAGCGCGTGGAAATGCTAATCAATCTGTGTGCAAAGACTGTTTTGATTTTCTATTTCGTCAGCAATTCCAAGTACGAGGGAGTCGACATCAGCAAAGGCACATTTGCACCGGGCTCCAACCAGCAGTCCCAAAATGCGGGCAAGGACAACAAACCCTCGACGCAAAAGGCTCTGACCGGCGATGCCAAAGATTTCCCTCTTGCAATGACACCAAGCGACCCCGGATTCAACGATCTGGTGGGCATTGCTCCTGGCCCTCGAATGAATGCCACTTTCGTCACTCTTGCCCGAAATACCGATGTCTGGGATATTGCTCGCTCGATCCGCCAGATTGAGGACCGCTTCAACCGACGATACAACTACGATTGGGTCTTCCTGAACGACAAGCCCTTTGATGCTACATTCAAGAAGGTCACCACTTCTCTCGTTTCCGGCAAGACTTTCTACGGCGAGATCCCCAAGGAGCACTGGTCGTTCCCCGAGTGGATCGACCAGGACAAGGCCAAAAAGGTTCGCGAAGACATGGGTGAGCGCAAGATCATCTACGGTGATTCGATTCCCTACCGCCACATGTGCCGCTTCGAGTCTGGCTTCTTCTTCCGCCAGCCTTTGATGATGAACTACGAATACTACTGGCGAGTGGAGCCCTCCGTCGAGCTCTACTGCGACATCCACTACGACCCCTTCCGTCTGATGGCCGAGCAAGGCAAGAAGTACAGCTTCGTTCTCAGTCTGTACGAGTACCCAGCTACCATTCCTACGCTGTGGGAGAGCACCAAGAAGTTCATGAAGAACCACCCCGAGCACATTGCGGCCGACAACACGATGAAGTTCCTGAGTGACGACGGTGGTGAAAACTACAACAACTGCCATTTCGTAAGCACTCCCCTCCCCTGTACATCTTGAGCTAGAAAATGACTAACCCGGAATGACAGTGGTCCAATTTTGAGATTGGCAGCTTGGAGTGGCTGCGCAGCAAGCAATACATTGATTATTTCGAGTCTCTCGACAAGGACGGTGGCTTCTTCTACGAGCGCTGGGGAGATGCGCCAGTCCACTCCATTGCCGCAGGCCTTATGCTCAACAAGAGCGAAATCCACTTCTTCAATGACATTGCTTACTGGCATGTCCCCTTCACACACTGCCCCACAGGAGAGAAGACCAGACTCGACCTGCGCTGCCACTGTGACCCCAAGGAGAACTTTGATTGGAAGGGCTACTCTTGTAAGGCTCCTGCTGATAACCCTCTACTGACAATCATGAGCATGACTAACTCCTTTTGTTTTGCAGGCACATCCAAGTTCTTTGAGGCGAACGGCATGGAGAAGCCGGAGGGCTGGGAAAACCAACAGGATTAGAGAACAAAAAAACAAAATTTATTCACAATTGGCCACTCATCAAGCTTTCAAAAACATGGGCCAAATTCAACTTGGTTTTATTCGGTATACTTGGGTTTAATCCGCAGGCGGTGCCGGCACATTTCAAGCTGCATGAAACGGATGAAATAGGAGGCAACAAAAAAAAAAGAAAAAAGGGAAATGAATTGTTTTTACACTGCCGGGGGGGGAAGGATTATAAAGGGGCGTCTGACTGGCTTGACACGATTTGGACAATCATTGCTCATGTAAATATATAGTGAAATTCGAAGAGATGAGGATGTATGTTTTGACATGAGATATTTACTCAGTTGCCTTTTTATTTATCGTAAAATATGTGATTGATATTGCTTTTGGTGGTATTATACAGTTCTCATCCGTCTTGCTCTATGGTTGTTTATACAGTGTCTAACCAATATTCTGCTCAGCTGCGGATAAAAAAGAGATTCTTGTCTTGATTGTTTCGTTTCATTGTCCTTTAACCCACGGTAGCCTTCTTGGGCTTCTTGGTACCGTATTTACTCCTGCTCGTCGTTCTGCTTGCAACACCACCCTGAAAAGCACAAAAATTGTCAGCAAAAAAAAAAAAAAAAGGTCTCTTCCCCACCAAGATACTCAGACTTAAAAGCCAAAATATGAACAACTTACCAAATCCAACGCTCCTCTCACCAAGTGATATCTCACACCAGGACAATCCTGCGCTCGTCCTCCCCTAACAAGCACCACGCTGTGCTGCTGGATATTGTGTCCCTCACCAGGGATATACGCCGTCACGACCGCCCCAGAAGAGAGCTTCACACGCGCCGTCTTTCGCTCACCAGAGTTGGGCTTCTTCGGCCTCACGACACCGACACGCAGGCACACGCCCTTGAGGGCCGGGCAGTGCGTGTTGGACAGCGCAGGGGACACGGCGTGGCGCGCTCGCTTGCCCTTTCGGATGCCGCGCAGGACTTGGTTGAGGGTGGCTTGGGGTGCGGGCGTTGTTGAGAAGGCAGCAGCGGCGGCGGTGCGGAATGGCGAGAGGATCGATGATGAGGATTGAGGCTGGAGGAGGAGTCGAGAGATGGGCGATGTTGAGGCTGATGGCGCGGCGGCTGTGAGGGATTGCCGGATGGCCGGGGAGAAGAGACTGCGGAGGATTGTGGCGACCATGATGGGCAACGCAATTGGACTGCCTGCGACAGTCTTGACGTTGTGCGATGCTGCGATAGATACCAAGTCGCTCTATATCAATCTCTCTTCAAAAGGCCCCATCGCCAAATCTTCCAACAAGGCAAGTGGGCTGAACGAACAGAGCCAGGTCACATGACGTCGAAATTCTCGGAGTCGCAGATCTGCCGCATTCCGAAATTTAAAGCTAGAGTACATAGGTACCTACGTATCCTGCTTCTTCCACCTCACAGCATGTGATAAAAGACCCCGCCATGAAGCTTCCCCATGCCCAGCAGCGGCTAAACCCCGGCTTCCTTTCCTCGGGATGTTCTCCTCACGTAATCGTACAATTATCTGCTGTGATTTTTTTTTTGCCCATCTTTTTTCGGCCCCGCAGACCGGCGGTCCAAGGTCCAGCGGTAAAAATGGTTACCCTCGGCTTGATGTGACAAACTCCACCGGTACAAAGGCCCAGCCTGGGGTAAGAAAGAAAGAGTGTGAAAGGGACTCCGGACCGACGAGAGACCAAAGCTAAGAGATAAAGGGATTGGATTCTGTGATCCTCCTTTTTTTCTTCCCCTTCTTCTTCTTCTTCCCCATTTATTCGTTTCTTTTTTTCTTTTCCGGGGTTCTGCTTCTTTGTTACAGCTCAGCTCCAGCTCCTTCTGTCTTGTGCTTCTGAGCTCCTCCTTCACAGCTACACCACCAACCATGTCATCATCATTTACACGAGCTCTGCGCCCTGCCCTCAGCAGCGGCCGCACCCTCGCCCAGCGCGCCGCCGCCGGCATCGCCCGCCCAGCCATCCGAAGCAACGTGTAAGAAAAAAATTCACATTCAACTCAATTACAATCTCTCTATTCATCACCACCATCATCATTCGCTAACATGCGCTCAACAACAGTCCCCTCCGCCACATCTCCACCACCCTCCCCAGACAATCCCCCATTGACATCTCCGACATCCCCCCCACGCCAATCACCCACCTCTCCGAGATCGAGGCCGCCATGACCGAGTCCGTCTCCAAGTTCGCCACAGACGTCGTCCTCCCCAAGGCCCGCGAGATGGACGAGGCCGAGGCCATGGACCCGGCCCTCGTCGAGCAGCTCTTCGAGCAGGGCCTCATGGGCATCGAGATCCCCGAGGACTACGGCGGCGCCGGCATGAACTTCACCTCGGCCATCATCGCCATCGAGGAGCTCGCCCGCGCCGACCCCAGCGTCAGCGTCATGGTTGACGTGCACAACACGCTGTGCAACACCGCCATCCTCAAATGGGGCTCCGAGCACGTCAAGCGCACCTTCCTGCCGCGCCTGGCCACCGACACCGTCGCCTCCTTCTGCCTCTCCGAGCCCGTGTCCGGCTCCGACGCCTTCGCCATGGCCGCCCGCGCCACCGAGACCGCCGACGCCTTCGTCCTCAACGGCTCCAAGATGTGGATCACAAACTCCATGGAGGCCGGCGTCTTCCTCGTCTTCGCCAACCTCGACCCGTCAAAGGGCTACAAGGGCATCACCGCCTTCATCGTCGAGAAGGGCACCGAGGGCTTCTCCATCGCCAAGAAGGAGAAGAAGCTCGGCATCCGCGCCAGCAGCACCTGCGTCCTCAACTTTGACGACGTCCACATCCCCAAGGAGAACATCCTCGGTGAGCGCGGCCAGGGCTACAAGTACGCCATCAGCATCCTCAACGAGGGCCGTATCGGCATCGCCGCCCAGATGACCGGTCTCGCTCTCGGTGCCTGGGAGAACGCCGTCAAGTATTGCTGGAACGACCGCAAGCAGTTCGGCTCCCTGATTGGTGAGTTCCAGGGCATGCAGCACCAGTTCGCCCAGGCCTACACCGAGATCGCCGCCGCTCGCGCCTTGGTCTTCAACGCCGCTCGCAAGAAGGAGGCCGGCGAGGACTTCATCAAGGATGCCGCCATGGCCAAGCTGTACGCTTCCCAGGTTGCCGGCCGTGTAAGCGGTCTCGGCGTAGAGTGGATGGGCGGCATGGGCTTTGTCCGTGAGGGTCTGGCCGAGAAGTTCTTCCGTGACAGCAAGATTGGTGCCATTTACGAGGGCACAAGCAACATCCAGTAAGTTTTTTTTTTTCTCCTTTTTTTTTTCAACATGAATTTCGATTTTGTAAGATTACATAGCGCTGACATGAGATACAGGCTCAACACCATTGCCAAGCTGCTGCAAAAGGAGTACACCAACTAAAAGAAAGATAAAAAATGAATGACGAGAAAAGAAACAAATGAATAAAAAAAAAAGGAATAAAAGATAGAAAGAGAAGAGGGAGTCTATGTTTTGTAAATATCCTCATATAGATGCCAGTCCCACTTACGTCCTTTGAATCAAAAAAAAAGGATAGAAACTCATCCACTCTCCCTTTACTAGCCGTGAAATCATGCAAACATCACTCTCATCTCATTCTTGTAACAATTTTTTTTTTATAATCATAATATCAAATTCTCTATTAGTAGGTCTGTATAAACCTTCTTTCGCTGTAAACGTCCCCTTTTTCTTTTCAACCCCGGCTTCCACATAACAAACTGAAAGAAAGCATATAAAAATCAACCGCGACAATCTTTTTCAAAAGAAAGTGCAGAGAAAAGATTTATCCCCAATCCCCCAAAAGAGATTCTGCTTTTTAATAAAAAAAAGACAATCGCTGCTTTAAAAGAAAAATAAAGTTGAGGATGAAACGAATGGTAAAAGGCGCACAAACCGTAGCCTAGAAAGTGAGGGGGTTGTTGATATTATGTCCCCTTTCCAGAAAACAAAAGACACTCAAAGCTCGCCAATATTTTTCCTCTCTCTGCCCCATCCTATAGGTATCACCAATTGACTATCGTATCGTCTCGCCGTCTCAGCCAGTAAGAAAAAATCAAAGTCCACCGGACGCATTTGCCGCGCCGTATCCTGCTGGGTGCCCAAATAGCTAGGAGAAAGGGTCACCTTTTATAGAGTTTCCATAACCATTAATTGCATCGTCGTAGCAGGCTGATCTTGGTCAGCTTCGGTCACAATTTCTTCTTCCTACTCCAAATCCGCCGTATAACTAAATCCGCGGAACTCTTCTTGCATAGCTTGAGACAGCACTGTAATAGTAATATTGTTAGTATCCACAACAGAAAGGGACAAGAGGGGAAAGAAGGTTTAGACTTACCAGACTGAACTGGTGTGAGAACGGGAGTCACGCTCGTAAACTCAGAGTCAAAGTTGCTTGTGTCCGTGGCGCTCTTAATCTGCGGCAGGAAAGGAGGCTGCACCCTCTTGTGGTAGATGTCATCCCAGTTGATGTTGCGGAAGAAGGGCTGGCTCATCACTTCCTGCGCATCCGTAGGTCCACTTCCAAGACGCTGGTCAGGCTCTCGGGTAAGGAGTTTCTGCAGAATGGACACCGAATCCCTAGGCATGTGGATGGGGTATAGCGGCTCATCGGCAAGAATGGCATCGTAGATCTCGTCTTCATCTTCACCTCGGAACGGAGACTGTTGCAAAAGCATCTGATATATCAAGACGCCAAATGCCCACCAGTCGACCGCACGACCATACTTCTTGTCGAGGAGAATCTAGAAAAAAACAATATTAGCATTTACCTTGCTAGATAGAAAGCAGACAGAAGCAAGAACCATCTTGGCCTCTCTCTCGGATTCGTTTTGCATACCTCTGGAGCCATAAACTCGGGAGTTCCACAGAAAGTGCTTGTCGTTGATCCATACCACATGTCCTCCTTGCAAAGACCATAATCGGCAATCTTGATGTGTCCATCAAGCGTCAACATGATGTTGTCGAGCTTGAGATCACGGTAGATGACACCGTTCTCATGGAAATACTTAAGAGCCAAGCAAACTTCGGCGGCATAAAACCTAAAAATCAAATCGTATCAATTCACCTGCTCGCAAAAGAGCAGTTGTGCCTTGGGTTAACTTACTGTGCTCGCTTAGTGCCAAACTGGCCGCGCTGAATATGAAGCATAAGATCACCACCGCTAATATACTCCATAACGAAGTAAACACGCGTCTCCGTCTGGAAACAGGCGTGTAAGTTGGTCAAGAACGGGTGCCTTTCCCGGTTGGCGATGAGGAATACTCTCTTCTCCGATTTGATGCTCTCCACCTCGTCGTTTTCAATGATAAATTCCTTCTTGAGCACCTTGATGGCAAACAATCGTCGAGATCGCTTGGTCTCTGCCAACATGACTTTGCCAAAGTTACCCTTTCCAAGAACAGCAAGGAAGTTGAAGTGATCAAGACCGATACGCGCTCCGGTACCAGGGTCGGTAGCAGACGGCAGAGCCTTTCGCTGAGCACCTCCGGGCCCTGTAGCAGCTCCCTGGGGAGCAGCTGCAGGAGCAGGGGATTGTGGCTTGGGAGCAGCGGGCTGTTGCTGGTATTGGGGCTGGCTCGGCTGCGGTGGCAGTGGCTGCTGGGGAGGAGGCTGCTGGGGAGCCATCTGGGGAGGGGGCATTGTCTGCTGCTGCTGCTGTTGGGGCGGAGGTCGTTGCTGAGCTGGCTGCTGCTGAGCAGGGAAACCCTGGTCTACATTGGCATAATCGGCCGGGTTGTACTTGTGATGTGCTGGAGTCTGAGGACCACCGCCATACTGTCCTCCTGGAGCATAAGGATCCTGCTGTACCGAGTCATATCCAGTACGATTCTGCGCGGCAGCCATGGCTGCAGAAGCTGCAGCGGCAGCAGAAAGGTCGGAAGGCGCGCGGCCTGGGTGATCCGGCCGTTGAGGAGACGTCTGGTTGGCATACATAAGTCGGGCTGCCTCCGTAGCCTCGGCAGAGGGAGTTCCAGGAGTCGAGCCTGCTCCGGCGCTCGAGAAAGAACCCGATGAAGCGTGGCCGGTGATTGGGCTCTTGCTGGGGCCTCGCAGCGTCTTTTCCGACATGCGCTGCTTCTGGACTCTCATGCCCTCGAGAATTTGGTTGGCCACAGCCATGGACATGCCACAGAAATCCGGGACCAGGTGAACGCACTGGGCGTGACATGTAAGGCCACATTCTATTAAACAAGTCAGATGAGCATGCTTTGAAAGTGAAGAAAAAGTGAATACGACGAGCACGGCGACTTACCTGAGCATTTCCTGCAGTTCTTCTTTCCAAACGGAAGTATGTAACCACAGTGGCAGCACCAATTGGCCGTGACGTTGGAGAATGGCTGGAACCTGTGTGGAATGCGGTGGTTGATCTTCTCTTCGTCCGGATCGGTTTCAGCATTGCTCTTGCTGATACACTTGGTGACGACGCTAGGATAGCATTTGTTATGGCAGGTATACTTGCAGTCCTCACACTGCATACCAGCAGAGTACTTGAGGAAATCTCCGCAAAGCGCACAGCGCATGATGTTGTAGAACTGGTGCTGGACAAACTTGTGGCCATACATCTCGTGAACTTCCTCCTTGCGCTGTCGAACAGCACCCTTTCGTCCCAGACCAAGATCCACCTGTCTCTGTCGGTTTTCCTTGACAAAGCTGAACTCGAGCTGGATCTGCCCAGCCGGCTCAAGGTTGAACCATCCGTCAACAGGACCGGTAACGACCTGCGGCTGAGGGCCTGGATCGCCAAACGGCGCACCTCCTTGACCCTGTCCACCGCCGGGTGTTTGGGGCGATCCTCCAAAAGAGCCAGAAGTTGGGCTCATTGGGAATTGAGAGCCATGTCCAGAGCTGCCCATTCTGTCAGCAGACACCCAGCCGGAGCTGTTCATCTCGGCCTCGATCCTCTTGCGACGCATCTCCTCGACGATATCCGATATCCGGACCCAGAGCATGGCGATGGGCATGGGGTGCTCAGCGGGCTTGTCGTAGATGGTAAGCTCAATCTCGTTGGCCTTGTCAACCTCTATGTTGTGATACTCGGCTTCCCAACGGTCATTTCTCGACGTCCTTGTTCGGGCCATGACAGTGTCCTCGACCTTAACGGCGACGAAAGTTTCTGGGCCACGAGCAAATCTCCCGGTAGTAGCGTGATCTACATCCTTGATAGCCACGACACGAATGGAAAGCTGACCGCTTAGGGGTTTGCGGAGGTTGGGAGTGTTGATGGAGTCGTCTGGTGAGAAATTGGTTAGCATGAGGAGACTCAAAGTAGAAAGCTCATAAAAGTTCATGTAACAAATACGCGATAAATTTAGTTATCGCTCCTTATCATGCGTCACTTACCATCTTGGGCGTCGCTAGAGTCCATGTCAACATGCAGTTCCTCGTATCTCTTCAATGCCTGCTTCAAGAGAAGAATCTTCTGCTTGCTTTCAACCCTACGAGCAGCGGCATCGGCTTTACTCTTCCGGTCGCCCTCCATGCCATAAAGCTGAACCATTTTCTCAACGCCCTTGAGATACTGCTCTTCGACGTTGAGCTTGAACTGAATCTGCGACAGCATGTGCTGGATTCGAGGGCCAAGGTAAGGGGTATCGTATTTGATCAAATCTATGAACGGGGTTTCATGTTAGCAAGACCTTGTTATCCTGTAGGCAGGAGGGGAAGATTCAGATGAGGAGAACGCCGGACAGGGGGGAGACCCAAGAGCGAGGCGGTGGGCTTCATCATGGCAGACATACCTAGCTTGGTGAAGTTGGGACGAGTCTTGGAGGCTGCTCCAGGGCCGGGAGCACCAAACTTGGGATTCGGCGGTTGCAAATCGCTGGGAGGGCCGTCTCGACTCGAGCCGTAGCCTTGGTCTCCCCACGACGAGGAGGCGTCCTTTGGCGGCGGAGCGGGAGGGGCGCCGGCGTCGTCGCCGCCCAGAGACATGCCCTCGACGCCCTGGCCGACCCTCCGCATCTGGATGTCCCGCAGCTTCTCCTCGAAGAACTGCAAGTTTCGGCGGCCATCGCGCATCTGGGAGTCGAGTCGGGAGCGGACGGCCTCGTTGTTGGTCTGTGACCGCATGGCATTGGCGGCGTTGATGAGCGCCTTCTCCCGCTCAATCTTCTTGGTGATGTTCTGGATTGCCTCGTCCTCATTCATGGTGCCGGCGGTGGAGGCGCGTTGCGTACGCGCAAGACGGGCTTTTGGGTGGTGGAGGTGAGGAGGAGGGAGGAGTTGAAGAAGCCGAAGCTAGATGAGGGGAGGTGGTGAGGAGAGGAGCAGAGCTGGCGGAGAGAGAAAAAAACAAGCGGCTCCACGAGCAACGGCTCCACGAGCGTGGCCAGAGAGGCGGGCGATGAGAAGCTGCTGGCGATGCCCGGGAGGCAAAAGGCTGGGAGCGTCTCTGGCGGTGGGAAGAGGGGAGTGCAGTAAAATAATAAGAGCCTGTCCTTGGCCAAAAGGTGGTGTTTTGGGGTTGGTGGATGTCGTCAGTGATGGGGGGGGAGAGTCGCTAGGCTTGTGGCGGGGTTTATTATCGAATATCGGGTGTTTTGCAGACGAGTAATACAGGCGCTGTAGGTTTAGGGGGCACACACGCCGACACTAGCACTGAAGCGCCGTTCTCCAGGGCTCTAAAGCCCAGCTCCGATCCTACAGAGCCAGCCGCATGCCACTGGCACAGCGTTGACGCTATCAGCACTTTTACAATGGATGTTTACTTATATAGGGATACATTACAATCACAGCGTGGGGTGAGTTGATTGTCAGCATGTACTGTCAGGATCGTCGTGCGGCTTCCGAAGGCCAGGCTAGTATTCAGCTCCGAGGTGTGTTGATACGGGTGCCTAGCTGGCACGATACGGGGTATTACTGCATGAATTAAGGCTGCTGGAGATGTTGTCAACAGATAAACACCGTTACGGCGATTTTTCAGGCCGGGAAGTGGCTGCTAATAGTCTGCTCATCGCAATGTCACAAGCTATTGCAGGTACGGAGCTCTTGCTCAGTGTTCAATAAGCGATGATTCAGACTTTATGCGTGATTCCACATCATCCATCATCAGGCGGTGACATACAGACCTACCCTGTATAATGAACAGGGAGTTGCAATTTCTCATTATACGAGGTTAATTCTAGATAGTTCTACAGCAGCTGTAGTCAAGACAGCAAAAGCCGTATTCATGGCATTTCTGGTTGGCTGGTGAAGCAAATATTTGTGCTGGGTGGCACTGTTTATACCGTTGTCCAACATCGTATGGGTAGGTTGGCATGAGAAGTTCTATACTCAATGTCTCACTCGACATCGCCCATCAGCTATCGCTATCAACTACATGAACATCAACATCGGCAGCGCTTTCAATGATTAAATTAATACTTGTAGACCTATCAATAGATGACTAAATACCCAGCAACACCTCAGAAAGCTCAGTATATGCCATCTCGTATAAACACGTGAGAATCTGGCACCCGCATTCCACGTTTCCACGTTTCCACCTTTCCCCGTCACTCCCGTTAATACTATACTGACTGCTCCCTCGAATCGAACCCAACTCACTTAACCAACCGAGACGGGCACGAGGGAATCTCGGCTCGTGAGAGACAAAAAGCTTGACTGCAAAGTTTATTTACCCGCTACAACCTCCCAGCCATCACAAGCAACCAACAAACAGCCTCCAAACCGGTGGGGGTGTTGCATTAGACGAGGCCTTTTCCTGTGCGACTCCTCCATAAAAGCAAGCCTCCTCGGTTCCAGTACCGAATGAAAAGTCCTAGCCTCACCTTGAACTAGGTGCCAAAAGTCCTAGATCGTAGGGACCACTCCCTTGCTGGGGCTAGGACATGGTTGTACCGGCTGGCCGGAGTGACGTTGCCTCCATGGGCTTGTGTGTGTGTGTGTGTGTGTTTTCTCTCTGCTGCCTTGTCATTATTTGGATTCATTGATTCCAACGCGAGATCCGGGGTTATCTTAAAAAAAAGGTGGCTGTGGCTGGAGAATGGCTGTGGCAAGTTTGGGGGAAAGCGGCGGGCTTCGCTATGCCGTCGGTGAGCGTATCGAGCATCATCTTTCAAAATACGCAGATGTGGCATTGATATTAATAGTAGTCTCTGCCACCGCCACCTCCTGAGGCTTAGACACGCTGCAATAGATGGGTGAAAGAATGAAATGGGCCTTGTTCAAACGGTAAACACAGTGAAGCAAAACGAAAGTCCAGGCGAGCTTCTCATGGGTTCAATGGCATTGGACAAACCCCCCTCATCTGAATCATATGTATACATAAACTAACTAAAAAGTAGTAATTGTTCTGCCCCGGCATTTTCATTCATCGTGTTATATGCGTCTAATGTTTTCTCCTTGTATATCCCTCAAGGTCCAATATGGTACTGTTTAGCTAGTGTCTATATTACATCATGGTCGAAATCGTTACAATACATACACACGCACGTCTAAGTCGCCCTCTCGTCAAATCATTTTCGTCCAAACAGCGCTCCCATGCTCCAAGTGATGGCTATGCCAGTGATGAGGCCCTCCAGCACCAGGGCCGATGCGTCCCGCATGCGCATCTGCAGCGGGCGCACGCTAATCAGGTCCTCGAACCCGGCCTTCCACACGTCCGCGTCGGTGATGAGGGCCTTCCATTGTAAAAAGAGTTGCTTGCATTCTTCAAAGTTGCGGATCCAGGCACCGGAGAGGGCAAAGCGCCAAGCCTCCTTGATGCGTTCCACGTTGAAGAGCCTTTCGGCGTCTCTGTCCGGCGTCCTGGCAGCCACGGTGGCGGCGGCCTCGGCCATGACATGGAGATCAGCCTTGATGAGGGCCATCTCGGCCTGGACCTTTTCGAGGACTCGCTCCTCTTCGGCCACGACGCCCTTGATCAGTCTCTTCCTCCTCCAGGGCTCGGCAACGAATTGGAAGACGACAAAGAGGACAAAGTTCATGCCCATCAGGCCCCAGGTACCCCACGTCGAGGCCCTTCGGATGCGGTCGCTCCAAATCTGTTCTTCATGGTAGCGTTTGAGAATGCCAGCGTTGAGCCTCTGACTGAGCTTCTGCTCGTCTGACTCGGCCTCGGTCAAGTTTTCCTGTGCTGAGACGACCTCGCCCTCCAAGACGTGGTCTGTGCGGTACAGCTCTGTGAAGCGTTCCAGATCCAGCGGCGTCCATGTGTCCTTGCGGGCGAGCAGCGTAGTCACCTCTCTTTGGGTCGACGCTCGCTTGTTATTCGATGTCTTGTATGCCTGTCTTGCTGACCGTACCCGGGCCTGGGCCGAGGCTAAATCATGCTCGAGCTGCTCGTTGTCCAGCTTGATGGTTTCGATGCTTGTGTATCCGGTGATCTCGTTGAGCTTCTGCGAGGCATTGAGAACCCTTGACTGCATGTTATCCATAATGTCGCTGAACTTTTTATTCAAGGCACTTCGCCGTTCCTCTGATATGGATGGCAGCTCCAGCCAGCTCGGCTTGGACCACGAAGCGGCCGGCTCGGCATTCTCACTTTTCGCAGCGGTTGAGGCCGGCTCGTCGACTGTGGGTTCGGCGGCTTTGGGTTCGGGCTGGGGCGGGCTGACGGGATTCTCAGCATTGTCTGATGGCGGCTTAGAGGAATAGAAGCGTGCAGGATAGGCAATGGCTTGGACCTGGCATCGAACGCAGGTGGCCGGCGAGGGCCATCGGGCTACGGCTGCGATGCCGCCGCTGGTCGGTGCTGGCCGCGGCCTCACGGCGGCGAGCTCCAGCCCTATCCTGCCATGCCTCCAGACTGCGCGGCCAAAGGGCTGCATCTCTGCCAGCGCAGGGCCAGACAGCCTCTGCACTGCGGGCGGTTGCTGTTCTCAAGGGCCTGAACCGCCGGGCCTGGGCAAAGCGAGCAGCAACGTCTCGGGGGCTGGGCGTTGCGATGTCGAGTTGCAATGGGTTCGAGGTTGTCTCAGCTTGGCCCTGTCTCGTTTGGCACCCGAAGCCGTTGGTCGCCTGTAGAGGGAAAAAAATAAGCCGGGTCACGCCAGTAGTGCCAATTGACAGCAAAGCCGCCAGCTAGCAAGCGTGAGCGATAATGTACCCGAACCTCCACATTTTTTTTTGGAAAAAAAGAGAAGAAAAAAAGAGCTTCCCCGTCGGTTGAGCCCGGGTCGTTGGGCCGATCTCGACGGCATCTTAGTGCTCCAGCTACGAGGATTTTTCTCCCAGACGTAGACCGCCTTTGCCAAAATTCGCGCGCTGGCAGAGAGCGGTGCCCGCATCAGAGCGGCTTACGGGTAGTGAATACAGCATGCGGGTGCCAAAAGTGCGGCCGAGGGTGCATGCATTGGGATTCACATATATTGATGCCTACATACACAATGTGATATAAACATGAAAGCCATTGACTGAATTGGATCTAATTATACAGCTTGCCTCCAATTTTTCTTTGCGAGGCTTGCTGTGGCTGACTTTAGAGACCGTCGACGCTTCATTGTCCTCGGCACAAAAGACACCACCTCGTCCAGATTCCAGTCTAACAGCCGCTGAGGCGCCGCCGGTTCTAGTGCTGTGGCGGGGCATGCCGGCCCCTGTTCCCAGGCCGCTGTGGCGGGGCATCTCAGCAGGCGACGCCGCCAACGAAACCGCCTGGGTGACGACACGCCGAGTTCTGGCTCCCTGATCGGCGCCGCGCCAGGAGGGATTTTACTTGATGCTTGGCGATTGCGAATCTTTTCCCAATTCGATTCCCGTCATTGGCAGCGATTTTCTTCTTCTCCTTTCTATATAGATCTTTAATTTAATCAATTAGCATTTGGGCATCCAGCCGTATTCCTGACAAGCTCCTCTCGTTTTGTCTCGTTATCTTATCGCAGTCCGTCGACAGTCTGCCTCTCCGTTGTCGCAATTGGATCTTGATCGCCATCGACTTTTGCCCCTCCATCCATCTGCCCCTCCAACAATCTTAATTTTTTATTTATTTTTCCCTTCCATCCACCTCTACTGATACCCGTCAACGCTCAGCGCAACTCTCTCCAGAGCACCTTCAGCCAAAATGGGATCCGTCGCAAACGACACTCCGGCCATGGCCACCAACCCCAAGTTCATCTTCTTCACCGACTTCGACGGCACCGTCACCACCGCCGACTCCAACGACTACATGACCGACAACCTGGGCTACGGCGCCGAGAAGCGCAAGCAGGGCAACGCCGACACGCTCTACGGCAGAGTCCACTTCCGCGACTCGTTCCGCGACATGCTGGACAGCGTCACCACGCCCTTCAACGAGTGCGTCGACATCCTGCTGGAGAACATCAAGCTCGACCCTGGCTTCAGGGACTTTTATAACTGGGCCCAGGACAACAACGTGCCGATTGTGATTCTCAGCGGAGGCATGGAGCCCGTCATCAGGGCGCTGCTGGACAAGCTGCTGGGCAAGGGCTGGGACATCCAGATTGTGAGCAACTTTGTTCGAGCGAGAGAAGGCAAGAGCCTCAACGACAAGGGCGGCTGGGAGATTATCTTCCGCGATGACAGGTGAATTTTTTAACGTTATTTCTCCTTTTATTTGATTTTGACGCGCTGACACAACTGCGCAGCATCCACGGCCATGACAAGTCGATTGAGATCCGAAAATACTCCAGCCTGCCCAACAGACCAACCATGTTCTACGCCGGTGACGGTGTCTCAGATCTGTCTGCCGCCAAGGAGACAGATCTGCTATTCGCAAAGGCTGGAAAGGGTAAGAGAAATCGTTGTCTTTGCCATTCTCTAGTCGTAATGCTGACTTAATGTGCGCGCAACAGACCTGGTGACTTGGTGCGAAAACGAAAAGGTGCCCTTTGTTACATTCAACGACTGGACGAGCATCACCCAGACAGTCAAGGATATTGTTGCTGGCAAGACTACCGTCCAGGAAGAGGCCAAGGGCCGCATTTAATTTTAATTTATGATTTACATGACTATGATAAACAAAGGGGAATATTTTAGAACTCCCCCCCGGATAATTGTGTTAAAGAGGCGGATTAATGGATAATGATGGATGTTGGGACACTTATTGGGTACATTCTGGAGAGGTATAGATTTAACCTAAGATATAAAAGGCTCAAGGCTGGCTTAGATTCTCTATAGAAAGCAAAACGGATAGACGAACAAAACATATAAAACGATCTTTCCCATATTGATTCAATTCACGCTATACTTTTTACTTTTCCTATAAATGCAGCCAGTCCATATTTTTCTTTTTCCACAAAAACAACCAGTAAACCATCTCCAGACTATCAATCACTGCTTCTTCTTCGAATCTGCCGGAATACCATACCAGCACAGCAGCATCACCACAAACAACGCAATAACAATCGGATGAAGCACCCAAGTGCCAACAGCCTGAGCCAGCAAACCCGTCACAAACGGCCATACCGCGCCGCCCAAGCTGCCAAAAGCACTAATGGCCCCCATCCCGCTCAGTGTATCGCGATGAGACAAGCCTCTCATGAACACCGCCGCCGCGCAGGGATAGATGGGCCCCAGAAGCAGTCCGACAATGGACACGGCAACGGCATCTCCCACAACGTTGGGCACAAACCACACCAGGAGCTGGAAGGCGATGGCTCCGACGACGAGACCGTACACAAAGACCTTTTCGCCGATTCGCTGGGCCGGGGCCGAGAGAAAGAAGCGACCGAGTGTGATGCCAGCCCAGAAACCGGCCGAGACGTAGCCCACGGACGAGGGATCTCCACCACGAGAGTTGATCAGGAAGGAAATCACCCAACCGGAGATGGACACCTCGGCACCCTGGTAGGTGAAGATGAAGGTCGATCCGAGAAGAACAATTCGTAGCTTCACAGCTGCGAACATGCCCAGGAAAGCCGAGTTGTCAGGCAACGCTTCTCTCTCTCTCGCCGCCGGACTCTGCTGCTTCTCAAACCCCCAAAACGCCCACGCCGACAGCGCCATTGTCAAAAACGACATGCCCAGCGTCAGAATATAGTAATGATTCCACGCCGTATGCGCAACCGTCACCAGCGCCGTGGCAATCAGCGGCCCCGACGTGCCCCCTATGCCGTAATTCCCATGCAGCAGCCCCAGCATGAGCGTGCTGTTCTGCAGGCTGCCGCAGAAGATGTTGCCCATGGCGACGTTGACGGCGATGCCGAAGCCGACGAAGAAGAAGGCCGCGATGACGACGCCAAAGGGCGCAGCGGCGACGAGGGGGATGTAGGCGCATGCCATGAGCATTTGGCCGAGGCCGATGAGCTTGGCGCGGCCGAGTTTGGCACGGAGGGAGTCGAGGCAGAAGGCGGCGAAGACGAAGCCGAGGGCTTGGCCGACGAAGATGAGGGAGACGATGGCATAGCCAATGTCATAGTGCCTGGGATTGTTAGATTTCTCTTGCATTTCTTTCATTTCTAAGTGAGAGGTGATGGAGACTCACTTCTCCATATAAGGAATCAAAGCACCGGCGGCGCTGTCACTCAACGCATTCCCAAAGTTCGACAGGCATACAGCCAGCAATCGGAACCGATTCATGTACGGCTCCCATACACTGGGCACCACTTCCACGGCATCAATCCCCAATTCAGGACTGGCCGGGCGGCTTCTCTCAAGATCCGCATCTAGCAATACATCTTCCGTGGCGGGAGTGACTACACCGCCAGAAACATAACTATCATCGCGTGGAAGTGATGGTCTCCTCGCGCTGGCGGCATCCTCTTGACCTTGGTAAGAGTATGTTCTTTGGTAGGCCTTTTCTGGGGCTGTGAGTGGTCTGAGTGGTGGTCTGGATGCCTCGTTTGTAGAGGGTTGGGATTGGATCTCCACGAGGTTGCGCAGCAAGATTGCGTCCATTATGAGAAAATAGAAAACCGGCGTTGTCAACACAAAGTAAAATTCGCCACTGGGCAGCAGCAGATTCAAGTTTCAACCATATAGCTGATGGTGCTCATGAATAAATCATGAATTCAAAGCTCAACGAAAACCTCCAGCTCGATATCTTTATAATTATAAGAGGTTCAGCACAGCTCGGCAAAGCTCCGCCAAGCTCCGTCAGCTACACTCCATCCCGCCCAGGAACCTACACATTCCCGCTGTCCAAGGCCCAATTTTCCAGGTCTCGTGGACCGATAAGCTTGGACTAGTGGAATGCCCAGTTCCGGCTGATGAATCATAAACCATGTTGGCATCGGGAAATGCTGGTTTAATAAGAGAAAAGGCAGAATATGCGGGTCGAGACGATATCGGCTCGTGCCCTCCGGGAGCCGGATCGGCCATGTGAGAGGCTGCTGCTTTTCTAGCCTGGTAGGATCCCAGTATAGAAATTCTCCGCCGGCATCTCCCCCACCAAACTCCCCCGGTGTAGGAGGACGGCTTACACGGGTGGCTTGAGAGTCCAGCTGTGGTGGTGTGCGTGATCTTGACGAGATTGGCGGTCCGTTCACCTGCAGCCGTCTTCGGGCTGGGTGGCTGGTCAACGATTGATAAAAGCCAAAATGCCAATGGCCCAATAGCAGCTTTCCCTCCTACAGTATTGCCCGGTATTTCTCCCATTGGGGCGATTAAGCCACTTCGTATTGAGTAGGTAATAGTTTAACTTGTAGTCTCTCTCCCAGCGTATGGACCCTGAAGCCGGCCCCGCCCAATAGGGACATTCCGCAGCGGAGAAAGATGCCCCAAATGAAGGAATTTCATCCTTATCGCGGCAATCTGGCTTATCGCTGTGCCTGTAGCCCCGCCATGTATGCCCCGGTTTATTTCCATTCACCAAATCTAGAAGCAATTTTTGACATCCAGAGCCGTCAGCTGCCAACCAAAGAGAAATTCGGGAAAAGATCCGCAAACTCGACTTGAAAGCCGCCATGGGTAAACCAAAGCGCAACGTCCTCGCCGCCGCGCAAGAGGCGCTCTCTCCGCCCGCCGAATTGGAGCCTACCCAAGTCATCGTGCGCGTGTTGAAGCCCGAGGGAAACAACCTGTATACCTGCGAGATGCCAAATAAGAAGCCCGTGGTGCTCGAGCTCGCCCAGCGATTCCGCAACACCATCTGGATCAAGCGCGGCGGGTATGTCCTGGCCGAGGGTTATCCGGTGGGCACCCAGGACAGCAGAGCAATTGGGGAAATTATAAACGTCGTGCGAGACGAGAAGCTATGGCGAAAGCAGGCGTACTGGTATGTGATAAACCTTGTCTAGTCCGGTATTATTATGCAATTTATTAATGAGATATTCTAGGCCGAAAGAGTTTGCCAAAGTGGTCGAGGAATTCAGCGATGAGGAAAGTGATTCCAATGTTGGAAAGCTGCCGCCCAGCGACGACGAAGAGGAAGAAGAGGAAGAGTGAAACGGCGCTTCTATTGCGACAACCCACGATTACAACTGTTTTGGCTTTGCTGATCCTCCGGGCTGGTACAAAACCGGATTCGTTTTAGAGCCAACAAACGCCGCGGCAACCGTAACGGCCAAGACGCTCACCACGACACTTGAACTGAGAGCGGTGCTGGGGAACACGTTCCACGCCCACTCCTGCGCCAACCACAGCGGTACCACGACCAAGAGGTTCGGATACGCTGTCCACAAGAGAAACGGAGTTGCCCATGCCAGATACGCATAAAACTGGTAATGCAAAGACCTGGCGAATAGCAGACCAATCACATTGGCCGACAGGATGGTAGAAAGGACGTATCGAGGCGTGACGACCTTGTTGGAGATTTTGGCCTCTTCTTTCTCTGTAAAGGGCGACTGGAATCGGACGGCGTAGGTTATGATTCCAAGGAGGGATCGTTCTTGCAGCTTCAGCCATCGAGCCGCGATGAACACTAGGAGGGTGATGACATGGAATGACAGTAGTGTGATGGAGAAGCCCCGGCTGAGGAACGTCTCCTCACCCATCATCCGCCAATTGACAGTCCATTCAAACTTGAACTGCCTCGATAGCTCGAAAGCTCGGCCTAGATAGCCAGCCCAATTCGTCGTGATGAATGGAATAGCAAGAACCAATTGAACCTGTGCCATCAGCCAAACCAATCGCAGTGCTCCTTTGAATCCACGGCCGAGGAATAGGATGATGACTACGGCTGGGAGGACGAGAAGTAACGACATCTTGACTCCCAGACCGAGGGTGTATGCTAGAGCACCGACGGTCCACACTCTGTTCTGGAAACTGTAGATACAGAGCCATAAGAAGAAGGCTGCAAAACAGTCGTTGAAGCACCTCAGAACAAACACACTGTGAAGCCGTTTTGACAGAATCAGCAGTGGGAAGATGTAAGGCGGAACCTGCATTATGTTTGTTTAGTGAAACTGTTTCCTGTGGAAATCAAGTCATGCATCAAACTGACCTTGGCCTTCCAGTAGCTCAACATGACCACGCCCAACGTAGCCATATACAGGACCGCAAACAGCTGCTGCGCCAGAAAGATGTCCGTCCCTTTGTTAGTCAGATAGTACAGCCCCGTGTAAATATACACATGAGCAGCCGGATACACCAACGGGCCCGTGCCGCCCTCCATCTTGGGATAATCTCGCTCTCCTTTGACAAACTGCGTGACTTGCTCCATGTACGCTGTCCAGTCAATCTCGGTATCTAAAAAAAAAAAATTCCCACAGTCAGCCTCAAAGAAGAATGATGTAAAGCTTTTCTTTTTGCAGTCCATTCATTCTTTTTTCTACAAGAGATCGTATACAGATTTTGACTCACATGGCACTTTCCAGATAACCAGCCCGCAGAGCATGGCGTCTGCGAACCAGAGTCCCAGGGGGATGAATTTCGACAGCGCATGGCGGCCGCTGGCCACGTCGGATGCGAATTTGATGAGAGAAGCCATGGTTTGGCGAATGGGCTTGGAGGCCCTCTCGATACCGAATCAATGAGTTTTGAAGGTAGTCTTTGTGAATTTTGACCTAGTCCGTCGGTAATATCTTTAATAAACATGCATATCGTTGGAGCGTTTCTCTTTTCCAAAAACACGTGAAAACGCCCTTGTTGTGGTTTTAATATAGCGCCATCTGCAACGTGTGAAGAAAGATGCGTGCGAAGCAAGGCCCCGGAAATTGCATAGACCCGCTTATCGGCCTCAACAAACGGCCGTATACATGGAATGAGCCATGAGACAACAAACATCTCAACACTAGACTTTACAAGAACAAGACGTGTAAATATCATATAAATTTGAACGAGGTAGCCCCCTCTTAGCTCTTTGCACTCCTCTTCTGAATCTCATCCACCAACTCCACAACCCTCTCAGCACATCCATACGATCCCTGATATCCCCAGCCCGCATGGCCATAATTATGCACAACACTCGTCCCATCCTCCAAACGCTCCTCTTCAATCCTCACGCCCCCTTTCCTACAAGGCCGCAGCCCAACGCCGTGTCTAATAATGCTCAGCCCTTCAATACCTTTCCCCCCCGCCAGCCCCGGCGCAACCCGCACCGCTCTCTGCATGATCCGAATCGCAATATTCGGATCCGGCACAGACTCCCAGTTGCCCACATCATATGTTCCCCCCAAGATGGTTCCTCCACCCGCGGCGCGCTGCATGATGTAAGACATTTCCGTCTCGCCATCGTCAGTGCCCGACGTGGCAATCATGGGAGAGCACTCGTTCCGCACGACAACTACCTGTCCGCGAGCGGGAACCATGGCCGTGTCCTCGACACCACCTAGTTTGAGAGAGCCCAGCGCGGTAGCGTTGATAATAATATCTGGCGGCTGGCCTGTGTGGCTCAGCGTCTTTGCATCCTGAATATCAGACAAGACGGCCCTTTTAAAGACGACGCCGTTCTTGACACACTGGCCAACGAGCCATGGGAGGTAAATAGCCGTGTTGATGCACACACTTGTGAATTCGCATCCTGAATCATGGTCTGGAATGACTTCCTCTTGGCTTAGCTCGCGATAGTCTGGGAGCACGGATTTATACCAGGGATTCGCGTGGAAGAGCGGATCAGAAGGATGATAGCCTGGCGCTGTTTCATCTTTCATTCTCCTATAAACACGGGCTTCTATAGAATGAAAACAGCAAAGCAGTCAGAAATGAGCCATCAAAAGAAAGAAAGGGGAAAAAGACGGGAAAGGGGGGCCGTCAATTACTCTGAAAGTGGATTCCTGCTTCGGGCACCTCTTCCGTCAGACGCTTCAACTCTGGCCAGGTACGGCGTTCCCATCTGCTATTCTCGTCGTCGGCCATTCTATTCATCGCTTAGTTTGATAACCGTCAAGAGAAACAAAACATCGCGAGAACAGGTAAGCTGGACTCACGGCAACACATTGGCTCCGGCCCAAGGAGAGGCATATTCAATGTCATAGTCGCCTGGCATGTGTTTCGCCACCACCGTGATCTTGTTGGCCTTGTTTCTCGAAAGGAGAAGTGCTGAAGTGAGGCCACTCACGCCAGCCCTGTAATAGACATCCTCTTTGTTAACCAATGCGTATAACGTTGAATATGACTTGAGAGTTGGTTTACAATCTCACCCTGCAACGACAATTACGTTCGCCATGTTTAAAGAATCACACAAAGAATGGTGTAGCTTTTACTTCAGTTATGTCGTATCTGAGCATTCAAGAGTTATGATGTCTTGAAATTCTCATGGGAGATATCCTCGTGTATTCACATAGAAAGGCAAATAGTAGCCGTCGGACCGCGTCTGAGCGATTGCGGAGCCGGCGTGACTACGGCCGGCGTCTCCCCGCACTCGTCGAACCATCGACATGCTTCAAATTGTTTTAGTCAAGATTAGCGAATCTACGCGACTAGATTGTAAATTTTACGTCAAAAATTCGAAGCATTTGGAGCATTCGGCGACTCATTTTGTTATGAACACAGAAAAAAGGCTCGGTCTGTGGTGCGGGTGCAAATGAAGCCTCTCTATAGTATATTGCGCCACTAGCTCTCTGCGTGTAAGTGGACATCAGAGGGATGTAATCTGCGCAGTAATAGTCTTAGCGGGAGGCTTCTCTTCATTTGTTGATTCCGCTTTCCTTTTTATGAAAAGCATTGTTAATAAGTTAATAATAGATGAAACAATACATAAGCAATTGGATGAAAATTTCTACCGCCGTCGGAATTCTAGGCCCAGCCCAACGAATCCTTCCAGCCGTTCCGATAAGAAGGATTGATCCTAGATCCTTGCACACCGGGGCACTCTCCCAGATTGCCGCCCTGATGCTAGAACAGATTTGGAGAGTAATTTCGATTTGTGAGTAGGAATATTCCGTTTGGAAGTGGCCATCGGGCACCAGACATCTTGACGCAAACGATGGAGAATATTGTTGAGGACGGCAATGACTTCCAGTGCTACAGCCAACCAGTTTGCTCATCGATGACGCTGCTATGGCGAATTATCTCAGCATCCAATTCTCATTGATGAACATCACTTTCAATTTGAGGAATAGCCACTCATTCAACAGCACAGCTTCTTTGCTTAGAGTGGCAACGTCGATACGGCAAGCACAGATATTTTCTGGCCTCCATTGGAACTCCAGGTCATTGATTTCTCTCGCCGTTGGCCAATGGGCGAAGCTGTTAAAAAGGGAGGTGTAGGACAAAGCCCCTTCAAGAAATCAGATCGTTTCACAAAGCTGTTGCACCCTCATTAAACGCTACGGGACCAATTGCATCTCGGCGCACGCCGTCCCGTTAAGGTAATCACAAAACCGATACAGGTTGACACCCCTTCCACAATAGATTTCTCTCATAGAATTCAAGGTTGCCATTGTGAAAGCAAGATAAAGCAAAGAAAAGGGGGATGTTTGATAGATGGTGAATCACCTACGGCTTCTCCCCATCTCCTGCGTGCTGCAAGGCGGGCCTTAGTCTGGCCAGATGGTTGATGTGGCGTCGTCGAGACACAGTTGAGATTAAGTCGGGCCCTAATAAAAAGTCCCATCCCGTCCACGTGGTCATCTATCATCCGCCGAGATAGCTGCGAGGCAAATTTTTTTCTTCTTCTCCCTGCAAGACGGGTAGGGAGCATGCAGATTGAATGCTACTCGCCTGAAATTCCCGTATTGTTTGCTGTTCACATCCATGCTTAATTAGGTAGTGCCAGGATGACCAAAAAGGCGAGGGACATCGCATCACGAACGCTTGTACAACGTACTTGTACTTGCAGCATAGTTGCGATAGTAGCAAATGACAATGAGACGCAGTCATGTTGGGATGCGGAGGAGAAGTACCTACAAGTAGTTTGCGCCTGTGAGAGAGGATGAGAATGTACCGCTACCTTGAATGTTTGTTGGCCACCTTTGGGGCTAAGCAAATCTCCCGTCTGGACGTTTAACTGGTTGCACGACGTTGGGATGACGGGGGCAATTGCATTTACGGCCATTTTGTGGTGGCACTGGCCATCTTCCCGAGCTGCCGTAGCATACATGCAGTCGCAGTAGTATATGAATGCTCGGCCTGGCGACTCAAGGATTGGTGGAGAGCAGCTTGGTTGCTTGCATGCTGCTTATCCAAAGCAGGCAAGCAGTGGCTAGCGAAAGCTGCACTCATAGGATACATGCTCCTAAGATAGCTCACAGGATGGATACGCGCATCGACTCTACCAGAACTTCTCGACTTCCGAGCACGGAGGGAACGTGTTGGGGAGGTAGCGCGGTGCTTGCCGGCTTGAGCAAAAGAGGTAGAAGGACTGATCACCGACCAGGCACAACATGACACGGACAGGGCATGTCCAACGGGTTGTCGTACAGCTCAGCACGGAGCATTGCAATGAGGGGAGTTACAGCACCAATGCAGCGATGACTTGTCGCCTGCACACTCAGGACGTACGTGGGCGAGGCTCCCAGGACTTTGCTGTGTCAGGTCAAAGTAGTATCAAGTTGCTGAAGTCGGCCAAGGTAACAGAACAGACACAGACATATCGAATTTGAGCATCATCCCAGGACAAGGAGAGTAAGTATGGAACATGTTCCGGACAACACATGGACTAGCACGTTCTGCAGGGCTCGCTCAGCCTGCGTGGCGAGCCCGTCTCAGTCGTCTATCAAGATCCAAGGCCAGACTTGGCCGCGATGACGTCTCTGGCCGAAATCAGTAATATCTGGCAAAGGGGATTGACCGTACGTCGAGGAAGCTTGTTTGGGTTGCAAGGCCCGAGAGCTTTATCAAGCCTGAATGGCCGATCTTGCCAGGTTGCTGTCAGGTCATGACGCAAAGACGCCCAAGGAATCGAGCAACAAGGGAAGCTTGAACGGCAATCCCTGTCCCAAAAAGAAGCATGCCCTCAACGCTCTCCGTGTGGGTTGGATGGGGGATGGCACACTGTACAAGCTCTCCCTGCTGGAACCTGTTTTCCTTTTCCTTGGTCTAGCTGATGAGCGGGCACTTAGCGCGGGGCGGCCTGTCGCGGGTATATTCGAGTCTCTGGGCGACTCCCAACTGCTCAGCGGCAGAGTACATGCAAGGTACAAGGACTTGATGGTGGTCAGAGAAGGATCGCTGACAACCGGTGACATTTCCTCGAGGTAATCGACGCCTCTTCTTCGCTGGTTTCCCTCTTCTCCTGCCTCTTCTTTGGTCTCTATTCTCTCCTATTTGTTTAGTATTGACCGGTGAGGTAGGCTCGGGTAGCTATCTCAGTAACGCAGGTAACAACAGCCATCTGACGAATACGAAGTCTACTGCGGGGGCAATTCCTGGTTCCTCAGTGATACGAAGACGCGCGCATAACGAAGAGACAGACTGGGCATCTCGCAATATCTCCCATGCATGCACATGTAGTCATGCCGTAGCGCACGCAAAGGGCCGCGACGAGGTATCTAAACCGATATGGCGAGGCAACCGTGCTGGCGATGAGCGGACAGACCACCGGCTTGCATGGGAGGCTTAACAACAATGACTAGGGGTTTGCTCCATTGCGGCGTCGAGGTTTGTTTTATCTGGATTCGCAGGCCCGTAGCGTGTACTAGGCAGTAATAGCTCGCCTTCGTCAGCGGGTGGCATTGGAGTTGGCACCGTCTCTGGTCCTCAAACCCCGGAGTCATTCAATTAGCTAACCCATCAATCGAGCTGCATCAGAGTCGCCAAGGCAAATTAGCGGCGGCCACATTAAATCCGACTTGCCTGAATACATACACGTATAGGATACATCATGTATTGCGCATGTAGGCAGCTGCATCTCGGCGTCTGATGATCGGGATGGCGTCGAGATCGGGCTATTCTTATGAGTGCGGTACTCTGCCAAAGACCTGGCGTCTCCACTCGGCCGGTACCTGTTCGTCGAGGCCAGACGTCAGTCGAGCCACCAAAGAATGGAACGGATTGAGAGGTGGATCCAGGCCAGACAAGAACATGTCTCGTTTGGGGATCGGGACAAGCTATGCCATGTCTCACAAGCGGAGCCAATAGCGGGACGTGGGACAGCGGCATCGTTGAGAAGAAGGAGACGAGCAGCCGGCAAATTTGCAGCAGCGAGTCTGTCCGCAGCGGCGCTCAAATTTCTGTGCCGATGCAACACGGCCTTGCGCGAGAACGAGAAGAAGGCTGCGATGTGGTGTGCACGCAATATGAAGGGGGCTGGATCATGGCATGAGACCAGCGCGGAACATGGAGCAAGGAGCGTCCGGGCTGGATTTCCGGGCACTGCAGCATGTACCCAATATACTTGATGGCATCAATCAACGACATCACCTCACCTCCCTTCACGTCGCTCAGGGCCGGTGTGGCTGCGCGGTGGCAAGCCCTGAGCTGGAGCTGTCCACGAGACTGCTCCTCCATCATGCCCGCGACTTGTACATGTACGCTTCACACCTTTTTCTCTCTTTTTCCCAAGCGAGAGCCAGGCGGGCGTCGCTGTGAATGGACGGCGCCAGGCCATATGATTGCTTTTTAACCTATCCATGCATGCTAGTGGCAGAAATGCTCGGCTTGCCGGAGCCATTCGCAGGGCAAGGCCCGGGCATGACCGGCTGTCATTAGCCACTTGGTCTTGGTGGTGACAGGGCCGGCCGGGATACCAAGCAAGCCAAGGTACGACTGCTGTTGAGCCTTGGCACAGGAGCCTGAATGGCGGGCTGGAACTCGACGCGCCGCGATGCAGTACCTTGCGAGAGATTGGAGCAAAAGTACCTGTACTGGAAGGTCGGTCCTGTTAGGGGCAAGGCGGGAGCAAAGCGCAGCCTGAGGTGATGGTGCGATGCACACAGCCAACAGCAGGCTGCCTAATAATAACCAAGACGCAATTGATGCTGCTGTTGGGCTAGAAGGCATCAAGCCTGGAATACGAGTCCAACTGGAGTCGGTCTGGAAGCCTGTCAAAAGTTGCTGCGGCCGCAACGGTCGAGCCAAAAAAAGGCTGCGCGGGTAGGGCAGAAAGTGCACTATAAAATAGCACTGACCCCTCGACCCCTCTAAGCCCTGGGGCTTTTGGGGGGCTCCAGGGGCCGATAGGGATCAAGAGTCGGGGCCTGGCCCGGGCCTATTGTTACGAGCAGCAGGGGACTGGGCGTTTGGTGCTTTGCCGTGCAGCAGTTGAGCAGCCCCTGTCACCCCGCCACATTTTATTGTCTTCTTTTCTCTTTCCTGCCATTCTCTTTCTAATCTGTCCCACTATGAGTGTGGAATCCGGTGCGCTATTTGGAGCGTATACTGCCTCAAGTGCGGTGCAAGTATCTGTACCGCTGCCGGCGACGCTATGGGACGGCAAACCCGACTTATAGCGGGCTTCTGGTTCAGCGGAGCAAGCAAGTGACTCAAACCCCCGACTACTGTGCCGGACAACTGAATGCTGTGTACTCCAAGAGAAGAGAAGAGTATTCAAGAAAGCAATGCAACATTAGCAATGCTACAGGGAACATCAAATATCATCGCTAGCCGCCGTTTCCCAGCACGTGCAGCGCAGATGCAGATGCAGATGCACCTACACGCACGTACAGGGAACATGGTACCAGTCGAGCATGCTGTAGAGCGCTGTAGGCAGTCAGCAGGATCAAAGTACATGTCGTGCAGCCCATGCAGCAAGCGAGTACATGTGCGCCAGTGCGCTCGTGGCCGGCTCTTGATTGCGGCGCTAATAGAGGATTCGCTGGCTGGAGAGATGGAATTTGCCAGCATCGTGCATTTTGATGCCAGCACTTGACCGCAGCATGGATGAATCACCGCCGCCAGCTTGTACAAGTTATGCTGCGCCAGCCATTGCCGACTTGGCACACGCACACACATACGCGGCGAATCTAGGTATTCTGTACTTGCGCCTCCATGTACACTCGTGGCCCAACATGCTGCAGTGCCGCCGCCACCAGTACCTGCCGCCCATGTAAACTGTACTCGCAGTGCTGGTGCTAACGCAAGGAAATGGCGCTGTGGGAATCAATGGCGCTGGGGAACCCCATAAGAACATCCCCATCGGCGTGGAATGAATCGCCGCCATCTCACGCTGCAGGTGCTGTTCTTCTATTCTTATGTATGCACTCGTGCTAGTTCTAGCAGCCTCTGCCGACTTGCCCAACTGGGACCCTCGACTCCGAGTTTTCGTCCAGTGGCGCTAAAACAGGCCCCGGCAGCAACCAGCGCACAGGCCGGCGGGTGCCACTGCGTACTCCAGGCCCAGGCCTTGTACCTGTACCTGGCCCCTCTAGCGGCCGGATCAGCGCCCACAGGGTCCCTCTGCGTGTGTGCCATCCGCTAAATTACGTCGCTGCCACCCACTCGCCTCCCTGCTTTTCTGCTTTTTTTTTTCAACCCTACCATTTCACATCTTTTTCCTTTTTTTCTTGGCCCCAGTTGATTCTTTCTTGTGCAAAGATGCTGGCCAAGTGCAAAACAAAACAATAGTCTGACATTTTCCAACAAACGAAAAGGAAAACCCGCCGGTCTCTCTTCTTCCTTCCACCTCAACCTCAGTAGTTCCTAGCCATTAGAGGGAGACGGGCTTCTCTCTTACATGCCTGGCTGCGGCGGGTCCGGGATCTCATCTCATTCCAATTCCTCCATCGTCGAATGCCACTTGTATTCGTATTAGCCATTCACATTCACAACAGCCCCGGCCTGTCCTCGTCGCAAGTCGCCGCCACCTGATCTCCACGCCCTCGGACGACGCGCCTCGTGGCATGTGTTTCGCATCCAGACCCCTTACTGCTTCATGCGCATCTGCCGGCGGAGACTTAAACGACCATCATGCTGCTTCACGCCTCACTGGATCTGCACTTAGGGATTAAGACGACTCGCCAGTAAAGCAAAAGGGGGGCATTTCACCCTCGAGGTGAAGCAGCTAGCAAGAATGGCCCTGTGGCCGTTTCGCACCAGGGGCCACGACAAACGCTCTAGCGGCACTGGCGCGGCCCTCTCCGCTGCCGAAAGCGCTGGACCACGCAATGCCGCCAGGTCGGCTGCCTCCAGGCCCAGCCGCGATGCTGCGCCCAGATATAGCTTCTCGCCCGATCGCCCAGATGCAATCCACGTCGGCCGGGCCAGTCGGGCGGACCGCAACGACCCTTTGACCGAGGGGAGCGCCAATGCGCCAATCCACTCCTTGGAGAACCGAGTCCCAACTCTGCACCACAAACGAAGCGGCAACCAGCCCTCGAGGAGGAAGAGCAGCAAACGGAAGCGGCAGGATCCCACCAGAGAGGCTGAGATCAGGGCCATGACCGTCTTCACGCCAGCACGAGCTACCACCGACACTTTGGCCACGGCTCGCAGCGCCAAGCATGAGAACAAGCGAGCAAAGACTCTGGGCGCCAGAGCCCCGTGGGACAGTCCTACCTCGGACGCATCGTTGCCGATGCCCATCTCAATCACCTCCCGCCTCTCGTCCGATTCCAACTACTCGTCATATCGAGTAACCGCCCTCGATGCCCTCGCGCCGAGACCGACCCTGAAATACCAGGGCAACGCACGATTGCTTCCGTCGCACGCTTCTGTGCCTACACGATCCGAGTCTCAGAAGAAGAGGCTCGATGCCTTTGACGAGGAGACAATCAGAGCGCATAAACGCATCGATGACCTGGCTGATGACTTCAACGCCGGCGAGTTGCGCGAGCTCATGGAAAGAGACACAAGACGGCGGGAGAGGAACCGACAGCGCGAGCGAGAAAAGGCCGAGAGGAGGCTAGCACGCAAGGCTGAGAAGCAGAAGAGGGAGGAAGAAAATGCCAGGCAAACAGGAACACCGCCGCCCGAGAATCTCGACCGCGGCGTCATGGGACGAGAGCTCGGTCTAGGCATAGATCCCCCGTCTACTGTAGTGACATCCTCCAAGCAGCGCGTTTCTCCCGAACCAATGTCTGACGTAGAGGAATATTCACAGAAACCTGACAAGGGCAAGCTGAGGGAATCTCCGGAACCGTTGCAGACGTTTCACAGAATCGATACAGCACCGCGCGAGGTAGAGTCGCCCACAGCTGCTGGAAAACAACCCCAGGCTTCTCGCAAGTCAGAGGAGCGTATTCCAGCCGTTCCACTCTCTGTTAGGCTTGAAGGCAATTTTCTACCAAAGACGTCGACGTCTGGGTCGACCTTTGATTCTGACAAGGAAAAGACATCTTCTGCCATGGAAGACGAGAGCACAACGCGCAAGGATTCCGAGTCCAGCAACAAATCTAACCGCCTCTCCTTCTCCACCTTACTTAGATGGGGGAAGGGTCGCCGAAGCCCTGCTGGCCCATCCTCATTCGCAAACACTTCACGCGAAGAAATGTCCGCAGCACAGGCTCAAGCTAGAAGCACCGCCGAGTCGCCTGTTCCATCTTTTACAGGCAACTATCTATCCTCCAAACCAGGTTCAGGCCCGCCGAAGCGAATGCGATCTCGCTTTCGAGAAGACCTACCAGAACTCCCACTATCACCCCCTGAATCACGCGTTCAGTCGCCCGAAGCAGAGGCATCACTGCCCAGCGTGGCAGAGTATCGATCTGCCAGCACTGAGCCCAATACCAATCCTCCAACTCTACGAGACGATACACCAACCTCAGGTCATCGTTCAATAGACATTCCTCAAAATCCTGCGTCGCGAGACAAGATGTACGGTAGCCATTCGGCCGAGCCTCAGCTTTCAATGTCTTTGGCATCTGTCGACTCTGAAGGATCCTGGCTTTCAGGAAGAGTTAACAGCCAGCGGAGCAAGCGGATGTCATCTATACATGATAGGGCCCGATCTCGACAGCAAGATCACGAACGCAGGGCGGATTCTCCCACCAATAGCGCCCATGACGATCTTGAAATCACCGAAGACGACTACATGTCACGCCTCAGCCCCGACCCCACTACTTTGCATTTCAACACTCGCCTTTCGGGCGAGGGTCGTCCAAGTAGTGATGAGGACGAGCTGATGCATGAAGGAGAAGTCAGGTGGGGTGCTGTTGGCGCCCAAGCGCAGTTGGTCCCGCACAACCACAACCGCGATACTATCCGCAGCCGCGAAGGCCTGCTCAATATCGACTCGGGAGACGAGGAAGACCTAGAATCTCCCATTTCTCCTATCTCTCAGATTGCTCCGAGCATTGAAAAGGCTGATTTGCAGCGTGCCTCAAGCGTGCGTGTGAACCGTCCGTCAAGCGTAAAGTTGCTGAAGATACAACCGCGAACATCTACAGATGACACGAGGAAGAGCCAAGAGAACCCAAATGGTGCATAGATTTGACGCATGATTGATACTACGATTACAACAGTCGAAAGAGCCCCCGAACATAAAAAAACCCCGAATAAAAGGAAAATTAAAAAGAGCATTTTTCGTGGTGTATAGCCGCGATGGTGCTTTATTGACGAATTTCCTTTGTTTCTAACTACCCGAATCTGACCCGAGTCACTCATTTATCTCATTATCACCCTCCTTAACATAATGACGGAAAATCGACACAAAAAAGCATGAAAAAAAATTTCAAAAAATAATCGAAAGTCATACCTGCAACAGAAAGGAACAACGAAAACCAAAAAAGAAGCGAAAAAAAAAAAATTAAAATAAAAAAATAAAAACCGGAAAATAACGACTAAATTGGGAGGCTCTTTCGACATTGTAACACTGGAATCTCATGCGGCGGACCACGCCCCTTTTGGACTTTGCTCTCTCTCTCGGCAAACGTCTTTGTTGTATATTACAACCTTTTGACGAACATGATTGGCGTTGGATTGTTTTTCCCTTTTTTGATTCCCCAGAGTAATTTTTTTTTTACTCTTATTTTTGTTACAGGCACATATACCAGATTTGATACCCACTCTGTCGAAGAGGTCTTGCGGTTTGACCTCTTTCGCAGCTTGTCTTGTGTGTTTCGGGGAGGGAGGTTGCATCATGCTGGGAGAAGTAAATTTTTTTACCGGTATCTAGCGAAGGTGATGGAATAAGCTTTCTAAGAGAAGAAGAAGAAGAAGACGATTTTTTTTATTCCAAGGGACGTGATTTTACTTTTGCTTATTCTTCAAGCTTGAGGCTGAAGTAGAGTGAGAGGGGACATTTTCGTTCTTGATTTTATCGTTGCTGAAGGAGGGAAGAAATCTGATTTCAAAAAGAAAAAGAAAAAAGAGTGTGTAACTTATAGATGCTTCATTCTGTGGCGCTGGGTTTGATATCATTGCTCTTTTTATCGAATTTCTTTTGGCACCATATCTTTGCAATCTGGAGATTTCAGAGTTTGACGGAATTTGTATATAGTTTAATGTCAGTGTTGATCATATGGCGACAGAAGAAGGGTGAAAAAGTACCACGGTGAAATACTATATTATTGTGCCTTGAATTCTGACCTTTTCTCTTTTTTTTTTTTTCGCTCTGCTGTCTAGATGGTATATGCCAACGTCTATATCCTGAAAACAAAGCCAAGGATCAGCTCTAGGCAGCTGAGATTTTATTGATCCTCATCAGAGCCTCCTCGTTTCAACAACGTCCTTTATTCAAGTATTATCGTCGTGCCATGATCAACTGGCTCTCCAGTATCCTTAACCACCTCTCCCTTCATAATTCCCGGAACTACCGCCGGTCCAATAACCTGATATCTCAACCCTTTGCCCTCTACATTCTTCGGCCTCATCATAATCGGCATCCGGCACCCAAAGAGGATCCAAATCTCATCACCGACCCGGATATCGCTCGTCCGCGCCATGCTGCCAATGCGTGAGCCCTCCGTACCAAACAGCACCACGGCATTGATTTCCACATACAACGGGTGGGACTCCTCGCGCACGTCCATCGGGATGATGTCCATGGGCGTGTATCCACCGCGAATGATGTCGCCTGTTGAGAGATCTTTCTGATCGGCCTTGCGTGCGGCGGCGAGGAGGCTGCGGATGAGGTGCACGCGGCGCGCGGGGTCGGGTTTGTCGAGCTTCCACATGTTTTTGTAGCGTTTGGGGCTGAGCCAGGGGAACATTAGTGATGTGACATCGTCTCTTTCATACAAAGGAGATGATGAGCTATCTGCATCGGGCCATGTTTTGCGGCAGAAGGATTCCATCTGGTCGAGCCATGCGGGGATGGGAGTCCAGCCACGGCCGTCGCCGTTGATTAGGTCAATGTGCTTTATGGTGTCGACTTTTATGCCTTGTGCGTGAAGACAGAGGGTTTCCAAGTCGATAGATACGATGTGAGGAGTAGCGAGCATGGCGCCGCAGGCTCTGCTTGCGTTGACGGAGCTCCAGCAAACGTCAGAGTGAGGCATCCAGCTGGGGAAACCCTTGCGGGAGGTGTAACTTCCCCTGGGGTTGCTCTTGTTGAAGCAGAGGAAGCTAAGGCTCTTGTAGCGGTGGATGAAGTGGCGGAAGACTTGGGCGTAGACCCAGACGGGGGAAGCATCGTAGTTGACTTCAACGCCAGGGCCGTGTGAAATGTCTGTAGCGAGACCGAGGATGCCGTAGAGACGGTCGCGAGGATTTGTCATCCTGACACTGGAAGACTGGAGGAAGAGGTTCAGGAGGGAGGAGGCAAGCAGGCCTCTGGTGATTTTGAAGCCGTTGGTGGGAGATGGAGACTGGCTGCCTGAAGTAGGCGATGGTGGTGAAGAAGAAGACGACGACGATGACGATAGCGATATTGAGTAGGCTTCCTGAGCTTCCCGTCCTTCGCGCATGTTGATTCTCGCCTGGATGACACCTCCGCCAAAGATTTCAGGCGTGGGCTCGGCGCTGGTATTCCCATCAATATAGCGCGAAAGCACAAACTCAGGCCCGCCGAGCCTCGTCCGCTGCGATTTCACCACATTGACCTTTTGCTGAAACTCCAACAGCTGCTCGCCCGAAAAGACATCCCGGCGACAATACACATCCACCTTTGCCGCGAGAATGAGCTCCTGCTGAATCCACAGCCTGCGCCAGTACTCGTTCCGGAAGATGTCCGCCACGGGATACCAATACGAGGGGTCGTAGAAGTCATCCAGCTCGACCCCCTTGCCGAGATTCTCCAGGTCGTCGAAGACGGAGGTCTTGGGCCGGACGTTGTGGTCTATCCAGGCGCAGACAACCTTGGCACGCGTGTAGATTTGGTGCATGAGTTGGATCTGGTGGCCCTTTTCGACATTGTCCTTTTGGTTGATGCAGATGGCGTCGTTCCAGATGAGGCGGGGGCGGTCTGGGTGGCGGAGGTCGTCGAGGGCTTTTCTGAGGTTGCGGCCGACGGGGAATGAGAAGATGGATTCGGTTGGCTGATGCTCATTGTTCTCACTGCTGTTGATGTGGATGAAGATATCGTAAGAGGGCTGAGGGGGGCCCCAGCAGTAGCTCAGGGCCTCATACTCGGGGTTGTCGTTGAGCGAGACGGTGAGCAGTTTGATGGCAATGCGGCTGCCGGGCTTTCCTGGTAACAGCTGGAGGAGTCTTATTTCTTGCTGGAGATGCTTCAGAGGCTGGTAATGATGGAATTGGGCGGACTTTTTGGCCCTTTTGATGTAGTTGGGTTGAGATGAAGCTGTTGATGGAGTTCGGAGCTTCCTCAATGCGGTCATGGCGGATTTCACAGATTCAGATTCAGAGATTCGATGGTAGTATAGAATATGGAATAAAATTCAAGCTCCGCTAATAATGATACACGGCATGTCTAAAAATTCAAAGTCAACAACCTGCATAATCTGTCACAGATGATATATATATCGCTTCATGGCCCCCCTTGTCGCGGTTGCAGCCTTGAAAGGCCTCCAGAACAGGCCGGCGGCTGAAGGAACGCTGACTGCGCCACTGCCTGCATGGGTGCAGCCAACAAGCATAAATAAAGCACAATGGCTACAGAAGGCTCCGTGATGTGATCGAAGCATATCAGAGAATAGCTTTTTGATATATGTTTAATAGTTTTGGTGTTGGAAATCAGTTGGATGGCCTTAGTCATGAGGTTCAACTTGAGCCGTGGCTGGCCTCGGTGCATTTTATCGATACAGCGATGCCGGCTTACCTCATATAGCGGCCCCGAATATTTTACTCATCTAGAACGCCACCAGGAATACAAGCACAACTTCATCTTATAAATCACCATAAACCAACCCATTCTCAATCATTATATACAGCTCTCCAGTGACTTTAGTACCGTAATCATGCTGTCAACACGCACATTCCGTCCTGCTCTCTCAATCGCCCGACAAGGCATTGCATCTCAGCGCCTCTTCCACGCCAGCCGCGCTGCTCAAGCGATTCACTACGTCAAGACGTGAGTTGCGCCCGCCTTGGAAAATCAACTCAAGGCTATAAAAACAAAACGTATGCTAATAGAAGAAACACAAAGCGCCGAAGAGTATAAGCAAGTCATCAAGGCGCAAGACAAGGTCATTGTGGACTGCTACGCAACCTGGTGCGGCCCATGCAAGGCCATTGCTCCCATCCTGGAAAAGTGCGTTGTTACTACATGTCAGAGAAATGAAAATCGTCAAAGTTACTAATGAAAGATGCAAAAAATTATAGAGTCTCAGAGGAAGCAGAGTTCAAGGACAAGGTCCACTTTGTCAAGTTCGACGTGGATGAGCTGCCAGAGCTGAGCCAGGAGCTGGGCATCCGCGCCATGCCGACGTTTTTGTTCTACAAGAATGGACAAAAGGTTGACGAGATGGTTGGCGCGAACCCGCCAATGTTGCTGCAGAATTTGAAGAAACTCAATGTCTAGAGATTTAGAATGCGTTGTAAAACGATAATGGAGGCAGTTTAGACGTGTGTAAGATACAGTGAATATGCTAGACGGTGGCGCTTTGGGTGAATCAATATAAGCTGACATCCGGTGTTCTCTGCTATGTAAAAGGAAAAACTTATGCTGCGGCCGTCCTTGAAGTTATAGCCAGCAGAACAATCTCTTTAATCACATGAATCTCGTATGACCTTGAAAAGGCCGTCAAAGTGGTATATGATGCACTGCCGTGCCAGAAACTCGCTAGGCGTCTGATATCTTATTCAGCATCATGCATACAAGACACGGAAGGGCCTCGATCTAAGTTGAGTTGCATGGATTAGTTTGTAGCAACCAACAGCATATTTATATAGGGAGTAGGTCGTATATGTTTATAAATTACGGCTTTCACTTAGCCTCAATGACCCCCGTAAAATTTTTTCCCAAACTATATTCACCCCTCTACATCAGCATCCTGCCAATACATGGAGTCATGGACCTGGTTTAATAGAAGTAAACACTTATCGTTTGACTCAATAATCACATATCCACATCTCTAATAGTTCGTACTAGGCTCAACAAAAGCGCTACAACTCTGCACTGTAAGAAAGGCATCATCTTGGCAAGATGGCTGAAAAATTCTTTCCCGTCTCGGGGTCGCGGTACCGCAAATTTGACACCCTTTACCTTGACAGTGATGGAAATCCGCCTCAGCGCATCTATACGCTTATTGATGAAAACGGCAACACTCTATTCGAGGATTGTAACCGTGAACTGCTGCGCGCAATACTTAGGAACAATGACGTTGATGCGCTGGCTCAATATCTAACAAAATACCCGGAAGTGACAGAGAGTTTGTATTCGAGTGGCTTGGATGTCTTCTACCAAGCTGCTGCTTACGGGGGCGTGGATGTTCTTAGAAGTCTCTTGCTACTATGCTTTACATACAAATAACATGCAGTCGCCCAATGAACGAGGTTTTCTACTCCTCAACATTGCATGCAAGAATTGTCGCGTCAACACAGTCCGTTTCCTCTTTGATGAATACCCAGAATATGCCGATATTCACGCAAGAGATGAGGACAATACTTCAGCCATATTGGCGGCTGCAGGATGGTCGGGGTGGAAAATCGACGAGGCTTCACGTCGCGACGAAATAATGCACCTGCTGCTTGATAGAGGTGCATCAGCGAAAGATTTAAGTCAATGGCCGAGTCCTGAACAAGTGATGGTAAAAGTCGACCAGCCGAGAGAGAATGTTTTGACACTCGCTGCCCCCTGGGCTGGACCAGACTTGATCAGACGTCTTATTGACAAAGGCGCCGACCCGGATGAGAAAACTTACACATACAACACAGCCGATCGTGCTGTGGTTTGGAAGAAAGAAGTGAATTTGGGTGTCACTACCTTGTTCGTTGCCAGTATCTATTGGAACGTCGAGGTAGTTGAAATGCTGCGGAGGCACCACAAAAGCAGCGGTGGTGTTGCCGAGCTTGTTTCGCGGCGCGACAGCTGTGGACGCCTCCCACTCCACTGGGCGGCGGGTGGAAGTAAGGAAGGATTTCATCCCAACTTAATGGAGAGTCCAGAGTTTGCTAGAAGGGCAGTGGACACTCTGAAGTTGCTGGTGGATCCAAGTGCTGTCAATGCCCAGGACAACGATGGGGAAACGCCTCTGCATTATGCAGCACACAGCTATGGCCGATTGACAAGCATCTACAAAGGCGTTTTTCAGTATTTGCTTGAAAACGGCGCGGACGCAAGCATTCAAAACCACAAAGGGAGGACACCATTTCAGTTCCTATGCGACCGATTCAACGACGGCATACCGCTAGATGCAGCCACTATGAGCTTGCTCTATACAGAAAGTGAGGATCTATCTCACGGCGATGCAAAAGGCAATACAAGTTTGCATAAAATGGCCTCGCAGTGGGATCGCGTCGAGGCTGTAAAGTTTCTCTTCGACCGAGGGGCTGATGTAGCTATTAAAAACCTAAAGGGAAACACAGCGTTACATGAAGCAGCAATTGGGCGTTTTATTCCAGGCTATATACCTCCAGAGATACTAAGGAGTGAATTCGACGGAATGATGAAGGTTCTGCTAGAAGCAGAAGCGGGTGGCGACAGGGTCGTAAACATAAAGAACACTGCCGGTAGAACGGCAAGGGAAACATTTGAGGATCTTTGGATTGGAAGCAGAAGATATACCATACGAGACAGGGAAGATCCGTATTCTCGTGGTGGATTTGGGGGCAGAGGTAGACAGAAGAGCCCGATTTATGCTTTGGCTACATCTGTTCACAGAGGCAGATGACAACATGATAGTTCACCATATACCTGTACATAGCTCAATATACCTTTATATAGCTCCCAAACCCAGAATATCGTACTTAACGGTCGTTGACATTTCATCTCATCCAATACTGTACTGCAAGCTGATGTTAAATTTTTTATACAGAGTCCCGATAACTTGTAAGATATCGACGCCGTAAGTCAGATCCGAATAGATTTCGAATTCTCTAAAATAAACCGTTTTGAGCATTGGTGAGAAAAATCAGAACTGCCGGTGATCAATGCCGTTTATAAGATTCTTGAGCTCAAGTCATCTTGGCTTCGCAGTGTATAGCGTCACGTGACTTGCTCAGAGTTTCTGCGGCAACCCCATTTGGCGTATTTACATCAGCGCATACTAGCACCAGACATTACCCCACGACACGGAATCATGGTTTTTGTGCAGACCGTCGACTAATTGCACTTCCAACAGCAACAAGCTCGATCCGCGCAGACTGCGCTCTCCAGCTATCAAAATGGCATACAATCCTCGGATGAGCATCATCCCCGCCTCGCAGCAACAATCTCGGTCGAGGAAAAAGGAAGAAGAGGCCGACGCGTTTATGCGACTGCCCGACCGCGAGATCGTGGGATGCATCACCGACATTGGCATCAACTTCACCATCGCCGACCTCCAGAAACCCAACCCGGCGCATGTCCAGCAGATCTTTGAGTGGTTCGCCGAACTGCTTCTGAATGCGACTCGCGAGACGGTCGAACCGGCAATGCGCGCCGCAGCCGAGGACATTTGCGGCGAGTTTGCCGACGTCGTTTCACCAGACACGCGCAACCTGATGGGTTTTTTTGTCTCGCTACGGCGGCTGCTGGTGGAGTGCGGCATCCAAGATTTCAGCTTCAATGATTTATACAAGCCAACCTACGAGCGTCTGGTCAAGATTTTCAGCTATCTCATCAACTTCGTCCGGTTTCGAGAATCTCAGACAAGCGTCATTGACGAGCACTATAACAAAGCTGAATCGACAAAGACGAGAATAGAGGCCCTGTACGGCGAGAACCAGGACAACGAGTCAAGGTTGGAGGACATGAAGAACAACCGACAGGCTATGGAGGCTCAGGTGCGAGAGAAGACAATGCGAAACGAAGAGCTGAAAAGGCGCTTGCTGGAGCTGCGACGGAGCCAGGAGAAAGTTGCGGCACGATTGGAGGAAGCGAAGCAGAAAAAGAGCGAGTTGACAACTTTACTGGAGCAAAGGACGCAAGAGAAGATTACGATGAAGCAAGAGAGCGCCAAGCTGCGGCCTTATGTACTGCAGAGCCCGTCCGCTCTCCAACAGAACCTAACAGAATTACGAGATATTCTCAACAACGACAAGACGCGTATTGATGCACTTGACCGACGAGCACGAGCGCTGCAAACGTCGGCGGATTCGTTTGGCGTAGTAGGAAGCGATGTAGCGTCTTGCATCAAAATCCTGGAAGAGATTGCCATGGAAATGGCCAAGGAGGATGAAGAAATGGCCAAAAACACAAAGCAGCGCGAGGCCTTATCAGAAAGAGGAAATAATGCGCGCGAAGTGGAGCGAGCAGAGCAAATGCTTAAGCGACAGCTTGCCAAATGGAACGAGCGGACAGAGAAGCTGCGCGAGCAGAGCAACCAAAAGGCGCAAGATGCCAAGGAGAAGATGCATGAGCTGCGAGCCACACACAAGAAGCTCACAGAAGAACAGACAAACAAGGGCAAAGAAATGGAGATTCGAAGAGTGAGGATTGAGCAGACAGAGAAGAAGGTATGCAACCAGCCCCTTGTGCTGTATTCAGTACCAGAGTGCGATACTAACAGTGGCTAGATGCTTGATCTAAAGGAGAATATTGAGAATGAAGTTCATTCGGCATATGACGAGTATCTCAAGATGGAAGCTCACATCAAGCTATACATTACTGAGATGGAACAGACGGTCGGCTAAAGTACGCCTCAGGGAGAAACAACGAGGCTAATTTTTTTTTTCAAAGCCCGATGGGCTGTATATGTTGGAATGCGGCGGCAAAATGGAGGCTTCAAAGGCGTATATAAGCGACTGAGATAGAGATACCACGGTTTTGGCGTTGAGGTTTGGAGGCTTATCATGGAAAATCTTGTTTATACGCGGGAAGATTGACTGACGATGTTCTGAGCATGATTATGATGGATTTGATGGGAACCGGACATTACTTGAATATTACCCTTTACAATTTTTACACTCTCATCTAAATCTCTCAACGAGCTTCATCCCTTGTCTTGCCGCTCAAAGTCGAACCAGCGAGCGAGCACTCTTCTAACGGGAACTGTGCGTCCACTCCACGTCCCATCACTCTTCATATCAGTGCCGCTTAAAATGGGCACGCTTTCATCCAAAAACTCGTCCAGAGTATCAAAGCCCATGGCACCTCTGGGCTCTACCACAGCTGCTCTGAAGGAGTCTCTCGCAGCTGCTTCAATGAGATATGTAGCCGTGGTGCCGATGCCTTGAGCTGACCACTCGACGCTGTCGCGGTGAAGTTCCAAGAGGCCGTAGACAATGAGCATTGGCGGCTCGGAAACATTTGCGTCTGGTAATGATGATGATGATGATGATGATTGTGATGGCGGAGGCGATATTTTGGAATCTGAGGCGGAAAAAGTACCGAGAAAGGCGCGGAGATGAGTGCTGCTGGGGACGAATAGGAGGCGGATGTGCCGTGAGACGGCGGTTTGAAGCAGAGTTTTGCGCTGCAGAGGGTGATTTGGAGATGGCGATGGTGTTTCTTCTTTGTTTCTTTCGCTATGCTCGGCTGCTGTTTGTGCTTGGAGGTAGAGCTGCAGATTGACGTCCTCGGCGAGGGCTTCGACGAATGTGTGCTTGGGCCATCCGATGAGGACTGTGGTTGGGTATCTGTGATGAGTGACGATGTATTGGAGGAGCTCGGATGGAGTAGATGGAGAGAGTACTATGGGATTGGAGGAAGAAGAAGAAGATGATGATGATGATGATGATGGCATGACGAGGATTTTATAGAGGTGGGTTGTGGGTTGTGAAAAGCATCAATTGGTATCGTGTAAGTGAAGTGTGGTTTATGGTGCCGGGTACATGTAACTTTCCCGACATTTTCCCGTGGCGCACTTCTCACAACCTCGATGGTACATGTAATTTGGATAATCAATATGAATAATAGCTTTTACGCTGACTTACACGAATTGTAGCATTAGTAATTATTTCTCAGATTTATCTGATCACTCTGCCCAAATATAAGTACTCTGAATAATGCTGTTACGGGCGTGTCTAAGCGCAACAAACGCTCTTACTAGCTTAATCATCTCCGTATCTAGCATGACAATGCCCTAGTCCGTTACGGACGGGGTTTGAGCTGTATGTAAGGGCAGATACTGCAGTTTGTTCCAGAATAAGCATTTGAGTATCCATCATTATGAGAGACTCGAACGTGGTGGAACGCAAGCGGCTTGTCTACATACATGTAGTGACGGGCTTTCAACGATGCATTTGGTACCGTTTTTTCAATTTTCTTAATTCAGCTAATGTTTATACTAATGACCAATAAGATGCCACCATGTCTAGCTATTCAATCTTAAGTCTCTCAGTAGTCAATCACTTTAGTTATAGCGGACATACAAAAAAGAGATTACATGCTTATTGACATTGCTTGTACGCATATACATGTCCCTATAGATATGCATACTGGAGAACATGTAACGGATTGGATATTGACTCATGTTATCTAGTTGAAATTCATTCATATATATACTGCCTGTATATATATCCTTCATGAAGACCCATATATATGTATATATCATAACCATTAGGAATAAGAACCCGTATGCTTTACTTTAGCCCCAAAAACGGCTCGCAGCCGTTGCATTTCCCCCTCTTGTGTGTAAAGTGTACTATACAACTGAAAATATCCGATAGTCGTGATCTGCCGCAGTCGGTCGCGGTATTGAATCCATCTGCAAAATAGCCCTGCTACCGAGAGGTTTCCCAGCCGAATTTGAACCAAGCTGCATGTGCCTTGCGATGCCCCTCTGAAAAGCATTGATTGGAGATTTTAATACAATCCAATCAACTGAGCACTCTCCCGGAAGCTCGAATCGGTCACCGGTCTTTGTCTGTGGCACTGCATGAAAGGTTCCTATAGACACCAGCTTTCGGGATCCCCTTGTTTCTTCACGCTCTTGCTCCACATCACGGAGCACTATACCGCGGACCAACCCATGAAAGGACGGTACACCAAATCCAGGAGAACCCCATCCATCAAGTCCTGCATCTCTGAGCCGCAAGTGGCTAAGTGTCTCTGAATAATGCTTGGGTATGCACAGCTTTTTGAATTCATCCGAAACACGTTCGAAGCGTGGATTTTGATGAATTATAATCCACACCTATGTTAACTACGTAATAGTTGGAAGTGCGCGTTATAGCTTCTACCTATCACAAAATGTTATACACAGCATTACATGAATCTTAGCGGTTCAAAATATAAAATTTCTATTGCCTAGCGAGTTGTGCCGCCTACTAATGTTAGAATGGGAAGAGTATTTTACAGTTGGTGCAGGAGGAGCCTAAAGAGAACACGGGGAGGTTACTGGGCTGCACAGCAGGTTGCATCTTGCCTTTTGGTTCATGTATTTATGCTGAACAATTGACTGTTAGTCTGTGACCACATTGTATGGAATGCAAACGTGTTAACCTGACATCTCCCCCATGTATCCTGTAATCGTGCATTGAGCAAGTTTGCTCCGCTACTCTTATCAATCAGGGTGCCTAACCAGCCCAACCATTTTGTGGCTTGTTTTCTTGTTTGCTTTCTTGTAAACGCCCACTGATTAAGCTACTTAGATGAAGTCATAACTAGGCAAAAGGGCAGTAGAAGCTGCTAGTTCAGATCCGGCGTTTGCTACACTTCAAATGAACAAAGGGAGTTTTATGGGGTGTCATTTTAAATCTTGGGAGAAGCTGAGCCGTAAGGGCTGGTGTTCTTCACTGATTTTTGAAAGTCTTTGTTGCCTCTAGGTCCTAGAAGATAGTGCCACTGTTTGACTGTGAGGCGGAGCTGGATAGTTACATGTACATATCTGTTATGTAACTGACGATGAATAGGTCCTAAGGTACTGCTTGTTATGCATGATGGCTTCGTTCTGCCTACAAACTCGGACTAAAGGTTCTGGCGACTCAACAACTTATAAATTACATGCAGCTTCGTGTTCATATATATGACCTAGTCCCATCACTATTTGATCGTATTTCCTACACCTTCTCTTGCCCCATTTCTCTGCAGCCATCACAATACAATAACTCGACACGGCAGTTATTGCATTCAAACACAACCATGGAACGCTCACCAATATCTGGGGTTTATTCCATCCCCAAACTTTTCTCTCGCTTACAAACTCGCCGCTTTTCTCGCTTTCTGGCTCACAGTATGCCATCAAAATGGCCAATTCTGATACAGGAGTCTTTGGTGCTGTCGGTGCTGTCCTCGGATATGTCGGTGCGGAGGCAGCTACTGGTCAAATCTTTGAGCGTCTGCTATGGCCCCAACGGTCCTATGTGAATGCTACACTGAGATCGATCCCTATGCTGGCCGTTTTGATGCCCATGGGCGGGCCGCTACACATCATAGCGCTCAAGGCCCTCGATGTCATATTCGCTCATGGCTTATTCAAGGGGGCACGAGTTGGCCACATGCTTGGAACTGCTTTCTATCCAGATCAAGACTGGACTTGCACCAGCTGGACGAGCAATGGCCAAAAGATGAAGACGGAGCCAGTGCGGAATTGTCTCTGGGTTCGCGCGCTGAGCTACGTTCCGATCCCCATACTCAGCTCCGATACGCAACAGGCAACTGATCAGGCCCCTGAGAAGATCGATCCCAGACCAGACCAGGTCCGGGCCAAGGTGGCCGTCAGTCATCTGACCTTGGCCAGAACCACAAAGCAAGACGTAGAGTCTAAGATGCCATTTGTTGAAGCAGACGTTGGAGAGCCAGCGATCCAAATCTTTCTAGCAATCTTTGCAGCATAATCATCAGCCATACTTGCAGCCGTTGGTATAGCCGTCTACTACAGGTCGCTATGGGCGCTATGGTGGCTCGCTCCCCTGCTTCTTCGCCTTGTCAGTGGCTTGCTTGCAGTAGACCGGAAGTCTCTCGAACCTTTAGAGCTCGCATATCTCAACGAAGACATTTAGGATTATGAGATTCACTGTCCTCAGTATGAAGGCAACTTTATGCTTCTCACAGGCCCCAAGTCTGTCGTCCAACAGTTTTTCGTCCATTACGGACACCCAGAGCAGAACCGGTTTCGAGAAGCAGTACAGATCGCAATGGTGGTTCTTTTTGGCTTGCTCTTCCCTCTGGGTTTGTTCTTCTCTGTCATTTGGATCCCCATCGCAGTCCAGAAAATTTGGGTATGCTATCAGTTCTACTCCAGTCTTGCTATGATTGTCTTGCGTTACACTCATGGCCGCAGTGACACATCGACAGAGGCCATGATTGCAGAGCACTTCAAAAAGCAACAAGAGAGCGTGCCCATTACCGACGGCGGGAAACAGGAAACGGCCATCCTCTTTGGCGTCACTCGAGATGGCAACGAGATCATTAAAGCCAGCTTTGTCCCAGCCTACCATAATCGCTTCTCGGATGGACGAGCATGCATGGATAAGCTTTTACGACGCAACTTACATACTAGCTGATGGAAACTTGATGGTATGAGCCGAGACAACAGATGCCTCATTGCACTGCACCCAATGCAGGTTGAAGAGAAAGCAAAATGACTTGGTCGAGGAAACACAAGTTAGCTGTGAAAAAGTGCCGGGTACATGTATTGTTATCGATGTATATGAATCTTGGGCCATAGATATTCAACATCGTTGATTGTCTAAACGTGATATTAGTTAGTGTTTTGGTTTATTTACGTAGATAGGGTGTTGAATTCAAATAGGTTGTCCTTGATTCTTGATTGAACCAACCAAAATAGATCAGGAACACAGACAGAATCTTGGGTTGAGAAGGGAAACAAATATTAGCTCATCAACTATAATATCCCAGCTAAGTTGCACAGGAAGTAATTCACCATCTCATCAGCTCAAATGAACTGCCGTCTCGACTTGTATGTAGCTGCACGATAAGCGCCGTTAGTGGGCTGGCCGCGCTAAACCTCAGCTGGCCCCTTCTGTAGATCCAGCGCCAACCACGTCATCTCGACCATCTTCTCAGCTGCACAAGTAGGCAATCCTCACATCTGCTGCTTTTTCCCACCAACCCCACGCCATCAATCACGACACTCATCCGCCGCCCGCGTCCACAAGAGCTGGCAAGGGCTATTCCACTCCGTCTTAGGCCTGACCAGGCACCATGGAGTCAATATCGAGAATCTCTGGCCTGCTGGAGGCTGGTGAGTTGCAAGCCCCGCGCCGATTGCGATTTGATTTGGTTCGATTCGATTGGATCAAGCAGCTGACCGAAATGTGCCCAACTTGCAGCCAGAGAGCTCACGCTCGATGCTGCCCAGGCCACGCGCGGCATCCGAACAAGCTCCAAGCCGCTGGATCGCAACCAGATGCGCAAGCTGCTCGACAGCCGCAACGAGAGAGAGGTGCTGGAGGGACTGCGGCGTGTCATTGCGGTGCGTTTCGTTCGCCATCTAATACTCCAATACTCTAATACTACCTTTGACCCTTGGACTGTGACTGACGAGCCGGTGCTGCTGCAGATGATGTACCGGAACCACAAGACTCTACCCTTCTTCTCCTCTGTCGTCAAAAACGTCGCCTCGCCGAATCTCGAAATCAAGAAGCTCGTCTACATCTACCTCATCCGCCATGCCGAACAGGAGCCCGACCTTGCTCTGCTTTCCATCAACACAATCCAAAAATCGCTCTCGGATACGAATCCCCAAGTCCGAGCCCTCGCCCTCAAGACCATGTCAGGCATTCGCGTGCCCGTCATCAGCCAGATTGTGTCGCTTGCTATCAAGAAGGGCGTCGCCGACATGAGTCCTCTGGTGCGCAAAGCCGCTGCTCTTTCGATCCCGAAATGCTACCGGCTGGATCCAAGCCAGTCTCCTCAACTGTTGGAATACCTGGCGACGCTACTAGGCGACAAGCAATACTACGTTGCTGGTGCCGCGGTGTCGGCCTTTTTAGAAGTTTGCCCTGAGAGGATCGATCTGATACACAAGCATTACCGTGGACTGGTCAAAAAGATTGTTGATATGGATGAGTGGAGCCAGTTAGCAACTCTGAAACTGATGACCTATTATGCACGAAAGTGCTTCCCTCGACGAGCTCAGCCGGCTGCCGCATCCGATACTACCCAGTCCCAGACGCAAAATAGCAATATCGACGACTTTTACGCGGAATCAACTCCATCTAAACCTTCTGCTCAGCCGACATCATCGCTCGATCCTGATCTGGCTTTGTTGTTGAACGGTATCAGGCCTCTGCTGCAGAGTCGAAACTCGGGCGTTGTTGTTGCTGTCACAAGGTGTTATGTCGATGTTGGAACTCTTGATTATTTAAAGTACGCCATTGGCCCACTAGTTGCCCTCTTGAGAGGGGCTCAAGGCATACAACAAATCGCTTTATACAACATTGTTTCGGTTTGTCTCGTGCGCCCACTTGATTTTGTCAAGTATGCGAGCCACTTCTTAGTTAGAGCGACAGACAGTGCTCCGATTTGGGAGCTAAAGCTGGAGGTGCTGACGCTCATCTTCCCGCATAGCCCAGTTCATGTCAAGAGCCTCATTCTAAAGGAATTGGAGCATTTCTCTCAGGGGTCCAACAAAGCTCTTGTACGCGAAGCGGTTCGAGCTATTGGTCGATGCGCGCAAGGCGACGCTGCTACAGCTCCTAGGTGTTTAAAACTACTCCTGAGTCAGATCACGAGCTTGGACGGAACGTTGGCTGCAGAATCTCTGACAGTCATTCGGCACTTGATTCAACAGGATGCAGAGGCACATGCAGGGACTGTAGTGCGCCTGGCGAAGAATCTTGACTCGGCGACTGACCCTCAGGCGAGAGCAACAATCATCTGGCTTGTTGGCGAGTTTTCCGGCCTCAACGGGGAAGACAATATTGCCCCGGACGTCTTTCGCATTCTACTCAAAGATTTTTCGAGTGAATCCGAGGCTGCAAAGCGCCAGATATTGCTACTGGGCGCAAAAGTCTACCTTCATCATTTGAATCGTAAGAGCGAGGCAGAAAAGAACAGAGTGGGAGAGGATGATCCTCCTGTGGAGGAAGAGAAGCATCCCATTGAAAGGTTATGGGATTATGTCCTACTTCTTGTCCGATATGATGTCTCCTTTGACCTGAGAGACCGAGCACGCATGTATCGTGCCTTACTCGCTGTGCCACAGCTCGCCACACTGATGCTCCTCGCACCGAAGCCGGCTCCCCAAGCCCCAAGCCCGTCTGAGTCGAGAAAAGGATTCTTACTGGGCTCTTCGACTCTTGTCTTGGCTGGGGGCGGCGGTCTGCATGGCCTTAGGGGTTACGAAGCTCTTCCTGACTGGGTTGAGCCTGGCAAAGAGCCCGATCCCCGTCTGCGTGAGGCTGAAAAGGATGTTGCAGCGTCACGCTATGATAGTGACAGACCGGCGGCTGCGGCAGCTGATAAGCTGGATGAAGCTGTCAGGTCAGCGCCTGCTGGCAGGTCGAATGGGCTCGGGGAGAGTCTCAGGACTAAGACACTGGATGATTGGCTAGCCGAGGAAGAAGGGGAGGAGGAGGAAGAGGAGGAAGAAGAAGAAGAAGAAAGTGAAGAGGAAGAAAGTGAAGAAGAAGAGGACGATGAGGAGGAAGATGATGAAGAGGACGAAGAGGAAGACGATAGCGATGATGATGGGGAGACGGATAGATTAGTCAAGGCATGATGATGAAATTAAACTAGACACATATTCGAATAGAAGACGTGTGGTTGTCTTGTATAAAGCAGGGCGGTTTCTCATTCTTGATTGTTCCAATGAGAAAATTCGTGTACATTACAAGTATAAAGAGTGAAAGAATTCTGTCTACTAAAAGGGGAATCTATGATGTATCTTTCTCAGCGCATAAAATCCGTATTTTGAATCAATGAAATCCTCATGACAGATGTTTTATGAGCCAAAGTGAGGTAACAAAAATAAACATAAACGCCAAATCTAAAACCAAGATGCAAGTAATGCAGAGCAATTTCTGAAAAAGACGTCCCAAAAATGAACATCATTTCCATCCATCCATCCATCATCATTCCAATTGCTTTTCTTCAAAACACATGACAAAAAAAAAAAAAAAAAAGAAAAGAAAAGAAAAAAAGAGAAAGAAAAAAAGAGAAAGAAAAAAGGGTTTACGCAGCCACTTTGATGCCCTCAGAGGATGACAAGCCGTTCTCCAGCTTAATCTCCTCGGTAGGTCGCATGGACTTTTGGCGGTCTCGGCGCATGTGCGGGAAGTAAATGCCAGGGTGGAAGAAGACGAGCAGAAAAGTGGCGACGAAGATGAGGCTGCTGTCGAGGACGAGGAAGCTAGGTTGGTCTTGCATGATTTTGTTGCCCCAGCCGCCGGCCATTTCAGCGATACTGTGAGTAGGATATACGTTAGTTTTCCTATTCTAAAGTATACAGGTATGATGACAAGAATGAGAGGAATATGCATACCGGTAGATGCATCGGATCAAGATGACAAAGTAAGCAATAGAGATGGCATAACGGAATTTCTTAAAGTTGCCGTCGTGCCAGAGCTTCCACCCATCTGTGTTCTGGGCCTCCGGGAAAGTCATGTACTTCCTCACTCGAACATAGTAATCCGTGCTGAGGATTCCAAAGGCGATGAGCACGACGACCTGCAGCGCAACACCAGCAATGATGGCACGGTTTCCGGACTCGGTCAGCTTAGGATTGGTGTCGCCGCCAGCAGCTGCGATACCTCCACCGATAGCCTGGACAATGAGGCAGCTCAAGTCGGCAGGGAGGAAGATGATGGGATACCAGCGGGGCTTGATGCGAGAGACGGAGGGGTTGAGGTTGATGGCGACATGCTTGAGGGTAAGATAGATGGAGACACAGATGAAGGTTGGTGCAAGGATGATGGCGCAGATCTGCAGTTGGAAAGCGCCGCTATTCCAGGGGTTAGAGTTGAGCTGGATGCGACCAATGTAGCCTATTTAGAGTATGTAAGTAACAAGTAAGAGTGAACTAATATCAAACTTGTATGTATATATGTGTGTGCGCATGTGTTTGTGTGTGTATAAGTAAAGGTGAAAGAGACATGAAAGGATGAAATGATAATGTTGTGTGATCAGAGATAATCACGTACCAAGCATTTCCAATAGCAAGCCGATGGACAGGCCGATGGCATATGTATAGGTCTTCTTCCATACTCCCAGGCCAACAGAACCGACCGTCAAGATGCCAAAGACAATGGCGAAAAAGATGCCCGATCCCAGATTAGGATAATATCCCAGGACTGTGGCGCTGACCGGGCACAGCGCCGAGACCTCTGTGCACTCGTTTCGCGCCATGTTGTGCGAGTCGATATAACTCTACGGAGACTCTTTTGACGACAAGGTGGATGCTGCTTCCAGATCAAGTAATCGGATTAGTAACCTTCTTTTTTCTTTTTTTCTTTTTCTCCTGCTGCCTGCTTTTCCCCTATGATGGACCTTCTTTGTCGTCGGGTTTCGGAGTCCGGAAGCTTCGGTTCCCTTGAGGCGTTTCCTGTTATGAACTGGTGAAGATCTGGAGAAGTCGACAAACAGTCGAAATATCGAAAATAAACAACCAGTGACTTCCCCCAAAGGAGCTTTTTAAAAAAAAAAAAAAGCAAATGGAAATGAAGGAAAAGAAAAGGTTGAGCACGAGGGAATGGGCTGAATCTAATATGTAACCGGATATGCACCCGCGCGCCTTATTATACATGGGGTTCAGGCCAAACCCGAACTCCCAATGAGCGGCTCCATCCATTCCAAAACAGCTAAAAAGGCAGAGGGATTTCGTATGCAACCCTCCAATGGAATCCATCCAACAGAGTATCCTTGCCCTGCCGCCTCGTCAGCCAATTAAGCTCCTTGGGTCGCGCTAGAAGATAGCGTATAGAAGCAAAGCTGATTCGTCCGGATGGTCCCCTTTCCGGACCAACCTTTTCGTAACTCGTTCTTTTTCTTCGGTCTCTCTCAGTATGACTGTAGGAACTGAACCCACATGGCAGCGTTTCTTCTGTCCGACGGGGGGTTTTGCTGCTTCACCGGCAGGGCTGCGCAAAGCTTAAACAGAGCTGCCTGATCTGCTGGCCGCAGTTTGTTTCCATTCTCGGTGTAGAGCCTCGTGTCGTGTCGTATCGAATCGAGCCGTCATACACCAAAGAAGGATTGATTTCATTGCTGCTACCGCGGGTGCTTCGCCTCACAGACTCCGACAGACATCGTTCAGCTTCCCCAGAACACTCGTGCATCTTACGAATAGCCATTGTGGGTGACGATCGTGGAGGTGAACAATAACGCAAAACGCCTGTGCGTGCCTGTCAGCATCTTCATCACGGATCACCAAGCGGGACGCAAGCCAAACAGCCACGAGCCTCTTCCTGGTCAACCCGTGCGCCGAAGCTACTCACTACTACATAGCATACACACTAAACGGCAGACGCCACCCGTTGGTAGCGAAGAGGTAAAATTCTCCACAGAAGGCAAAAACCGCTATACGCGTGTGGAGGTTAAAAACGGCCGCCCTGCAAGAGTAAGCAATCGTCGATGACTAGCAAAAAAGCTGCAAATGCAAATGAAATGTGCTTGGCTGAAGAAGGCGGCAAGTCCGCAGGATTTCGGGTTCGGGCGAATTCTAGAGTCCACCTGTAGGGAGGCGCTGCCAAGAGGTGACTAAGCAGATGATAAATGCTGTAATCAAATACTTAATTTTGGAAGACACAAAAGGATGGAATCTTTTGCTGACTAGGAAATTTGATCTGTTTTTCAGCTTAGCTGCCGGTAATAAGCAATGCTACACATCATCGGCGTTCCGTTTCAAGCATGCACATAGGCCTATATAGCTCCAACAATGTTTGCATGTGTGAATCTCGATCTGGCTAGGATCTACGATTTTGGCAGTCCAGCAGGCTGCATGAATCCCACGCTGGCGAGGTGGTGCCCATGCGTCTCTCTCTCATCTCCGAGCAGATCATGCATCGGAGAGATAAGGCCAGCTTGACACGGGGCTTGAACAATGCCTTTGTTGAGCCACGGCGCAGCTCCATGCTAGTCCGTGCAATCGCGCTACCGGTGACTTAAATTAAATTTGCATTAATTCGTTACTATTCGTTCTTTTTGCTCTACTCTTCCTTGCCTCCCATATATCTATAAACAACTGAGAAATCTCGGTCCTTGCAGTCCTCACGCTGCGCCGCCTTATCATACATGCCAAAGCCCACCGTTCCCAGCTCTGTCTTGGCCTGAGCTGCCTCAGCAGCCACCAGCGCCAATCGAAGATCCTTTCTCATCAACGATATGCCAAATCCACCGCGATAGTCACGACTTGCGGGGGCAGTCTCGACAACGCCCTTTACGGGGTTGTTGATCTCACTCGGCCAGCATCTGCCCGTGCTCACGTTGAGCACATTGGCGAGAACTTTGGGATCCAGGCCGCATCGAATTCCCAGGTTCATCGCCTCTGCCGTGGCAATGTTGTTGAGGGCCAGGAGATAGTTGTTGGCAAGCTTTGCCGACAGACCGGCGCCTTGGTCACCGCAGTGCAGCACCTTCTTGCCCATGAGGAATAGCGTAGGTTCGACGCGAGGCAAGATGCTGGACTCAGCTCCCAGCATAAACGTCAGTGTACCGGCCGTGGCGCCGACAACGCCTCCGGACATGGGTGCGTCCACAAACGTGCCCTGTCCAGCATCTGTGACAGTTTGGGCCACTTGCCGCGATGTTGTCGGGTCAATTGTGGAGCAGTCGATGAAGATGCGATCTTTCTTGGGGAGGGAACTCGTCAGGATGGAATCGTAGACACCTCGTACGTGCTGAGGCTCTGGCAGGCAGGTGATGACTGTGTCCTATTATTGGCTCTCGTGTCAGCGAAAGTCCATGGAACAGGAAGCTTATAAGCACAGAGGACGTAATAATCAACAATGGTGAACAGTGACATTATCCACGATCAATCGCTTATATGCCATGTTGTGGTAGCCAAGGGCTGCATTGCGGCAGTCAGGGAGCCGACAGAAGCCGTGCAAGCGTTCAACCTCTGTCGACCATTACAGGATACGGCACAAAATACGACAGCAAACAAATAAAAAAGCGATTGGTGATGACTTACAGCTTCTTTAGACGCATCATGCGCACTGGCTGCCACCTCAACAGCAGCGCCCGAAGACGCAGCCTTCATCTCTGCCGAAAGGCCCTCCAACGCCGTCGTGTTGACGTCAAAGATGGCGACTTTGTCTGACGGTTTGAGCTTGGACTGTAAGTTCTTGGCCATTTGGTAGCCCTATTGGAAGACATTTGTCAGTATAATGGTATGCAGAGGCTAGGCTCTCAACCAGGCATCGCGAAAGAAGCCATTGAAATTGCAATTTCCAGAGTGAAGCTCACCATCTGGCCAAGACCAATAAAGGCATAGTTGTCAAGCCGCCTCGGCGTGCTCGCAAAGCCTCTCCGCTGCACCAGGCCTCCTAAACGTGTGACTGCGACTCTCATTCTGGGCAAATCTGAAGACAATGTTGCAACAAAAAAAGTAAGCAAGAGGAAAAAGGACCAAAACAAAATGAAAAAAAAAAGAGCTGTCAGTATAAATGAGATCCCAGGGCAAAAGGCCGAGGGTAGCACATCCGAAGTAGGACGTGTGGGGGTGGATCATCTCCCCGCGAAAGCCGCACATTGCCGGTGCCAGCCATTCCGGGGATGCCAGTTCCGAGTACCTCGAATGGGTATGGGGAAGCTCTGCATGGCTGAGGTACACCCTTGTACTCTCCTTATGCACAACGGCACTAATTCAATATTCCATTCCTTACCATTATAAAGCTAGCTACCCTGTATAGTAGAAACGGAACAAGAGAGTGTATGTACTCCTTAAAACGAACACTCTCGGCCCTTGCATTCGGATATTTTACTGAGTGCTTCTTTGTATCAGCGGTGAGCAGAATGTTTTCGCACAAGATACTAACTCAGCCCATGTGTTACACACTGGGGTACCATGCTCAATCATCCTGCCAATCAATGGTAAAATCAATATATGCCTCAAAATGCTCGTTGCTACTGTCTGCACCCACCTGTCTACTTTATATAAACAACAGACCATCAAGTCAACAAGCTTGACACTGTATAGCTTGCCATCTGAGTACTCATAAATCACTACAATCACTTCCCAAACCAGGCCAAGGCTCACCAATACCAATCATTCGTCCGAGCTAAAGGTAACACAACACCACTACGCCCCATCCAAGCTCACATTCTACAGACATGCTTCTTTTAACGTGAGATTTCCATTTCGTCTTTTAATTCTGTATTACACCAGCCATTCCCTCTTTCAGATCATCCCCTCCCTCCTCCCTCTCTCACTACCTCTATTCCTCCCATAAACATCCCAGGTATTTCTCCTTCGTCATATATGTGAGCAACACAAAAAACCCTCATGAACGACAAAGACTCTGTACTCTGTCAGATTATAAAAGACAGAGACAAATTCATCATCAGATCCACACACACACACACACGCTCTCTCTCTCTTCCTCCGTTCGTTATACCATCAGTTCAGAAGCGAAATACCGTCAATCTTTCTTCTTTGTTTCCTTTCTGTTTCTTTGATTCTTTCTTTACTTTCAAACAAAAAATAAAGAGATTTATAATCTCGCGACTTTGTCATACTCTGCCAATGACGACAGAGGGAAAAAAAAAGCTTTCAACACAGGTCGAATTCCAACGAGAGTTGTAGAGAATAACGGTATGTCCAATGAAAGAAGATTCTCGCACAAGGCAAAACAGAAAAATGATAAGGAGGCAAGGAAATATGTTTCGGCTTGGGGGAGGATTATCTCATCTCCCTATGGGTGTGAAAAAAGAGAAAAGAAAAGAAAAAGAAAAAGAAAAAAAAAAAGAAAAAAGATAATCACAGACAAATTAAAGGATGACAGGTAAAAAAAGGGACAAAAAACGTTATAAAAAAAGCAAAACCGCGCCGTTCCAATCCTCATTCAGCCGCCATAAAGATCAAGTTATCGTTCTTTCAGAGTCAGATTTCACGGAACACAAAAACACATGGCCACATTTCATTCCGTCGTTTTATAGGAAGTTTGCAAGCCAAGGCACGAGCGCTCTGCAACACAGTTAGTAAATGGCAAACAAGCCGGATAAGACATGGGAGGGACGGAAATGCATACCCAACTGCTACTGTGGCGCCAATGCCAAACAGGGCCCTCTTCTGTATCCTGCCCTTGCGAACCTCAACCTCCGTCTTAATCTTCTTGGAACGGGGCGCGTCTCCAGCCTTATCCTCCCCTTCGGCAGCCTCGTCCTCTTCGCCGGTGTCGGTGGCCTTCCGCTTGCTCTTTGACAGAGCCTTGGTCTGAGCAGCCGCTTCCTTAGCAGCTTCATCAGCCTTGGCCGCCAAGTCCTTGTCTTCTTGCACCATCGCCTTGGCGGTGGCCATCATCTGTGCAATCTCCTCTGCGCTGGGGGGCTGGCCCGCTGTGAAGGGGAGCTGAGCAGAGGCATCTGTAATCTCGGCCTTGGCCTTGGGTTCCAAAGCCGGCTCAAATTCTGTCGACTTTAAGACAGGCTCCTCCGCCTCTTCGACGACCTCGCTCGCGGCCACTTCTGGAATTGGTGTTGTCTCAACAGGCGTAGCCTTTTGTCTAGAGGCGCGCTTTCGCGGAGATGCAGTTGTGCGTCGGGTAGTCGAGGTCTTTGTCGGGCTGGCCGACCGACGGCTACGACCGCTTCGCGTGGTCGGCGTGGGAGAAAGAACCTGCGAGGGCGCCTTGAGACGATCGAACTTGGGCGGCGCAGTAATAGTCTTGGGCGAGGCATCAGCGGGCTGGGTGGTGGAAATCTTGGCCGCGTCAAGCAGAGCCTGGATCCAGATGCCAATATTGTACTCTTCCGCGAGGGTGAGAGCGGCTTCCGGAGGGATCCAGATGTTCCCAGCAGTCTCCTCGGGGCTCGTAGTCGCCTGGGCCTTGATGTATTTACGCTCAGTCTCCTCCTCCGCGGCCGTTGCGTAGGGAAACGTGGCCTTGAACATGCCGGTGGCGGAGATGTATCCGTCAAAGCTGCGGCGCATCAGGAAGTAGCTGTTGGGGCTGGACTTGAAGATGCCCGACACAATGCCCTTGGGCAGCGGCGCGCGCAGATGGGCGTAGTCGAAGAAGCCCAGCGCGCCAGAGTCGGCCTCTTCGCTGCCGACCATCTTAGGAGTCAGCTTGGTCTGGCCGAGACGGCGGCGCGACACGAGCTCGGAATCTGCATGCTTCACGTCAGTCTCGAGCAACTTCTCGGGCGCATCGGCAGCCAGAGTGAGTCTACATACACGGAGGGACATCGTCGATGAGAAGCGGGTTGCGCTTCGCCGGTAATGATCTTCCTGCGGCGGGGGCCATTGTGAGATTTCCGCTTTGGGCGCTGCGAGCAAGGAAACAGATAAGCCTGATGTCGATTGTCACGGCGCAATGCGTTCGAAACCAGAGGCAACTCCTTACAGGCCGCTAGAGTCAATGCAAGACAATTAAGCGCGCGGAAAGCTGCTGCAGGCTGATGGTCTGATGCGACGAGTATCTGTCAGTCTAACAAGCCCTAGCCATTGGATGGGTGGTTTTTTTTTTTTTTTTTTTTACGTCGCGCAGGACGAGAAGTTCGCATACATGAAAAACGCAGCTAAGAGCGAGGACGATGCGCGCGGCGCGTCGGGTCAAAAAGGTCAATGCACCAAGAAAAAATGAAGACAAGAGATGAAGTCGTGGACCGGGGAACCGCCGCGGCGACTGAAGCCTGATCAAGACGCAGGGCAACGCAGAGAGGCCAATGAGAGGGATCGAGCTGCTCGGGCTAGCAATGGAAAAGGGTGAAGAGAAAGATTCACTCGCGATGGTGGGTGAGACGGCCAGACGGCCGCTCAAATTGCCAGGTGCGCCTGATCTGGCCTGGCCCCGGGGTGCGTCTCCGCTGCTAAGGCATGTACATGGTACCACTTTTTGCTCGGCCGGGTACTTGGTAGGGGTCTCTGCGTGAGGGGCCCTCGCTGAGAACACGGTAGCGTCCAGCACAGGCGCATGCACTTGAACGTCGCTGCCCGCGCTGCGCTAAAGCCGTCACAGCGCCACTAAGCAGGAGCCGCTAGAAGCCACTGCGCTGGTACTACGACGGATTGTTGGGAGTGAGTGAGTGCTAGCCGTCGGTTAGTGGCTTGGTGTGGATGGCCAAATGTGAGTACCGGGTGTTTGTGTTTTGCACCTACTTTGTAAACATTGCAACGAGGCGTTCTTAGCAGCAAGCAGCCGCACTGCTAGACGCAGCTGAGCTTCAGCTCTCTTGTTTTTCTCCGCGCATCACGGCACATCAAAGAGAGCCGCAGCAAGTACCGATGCTGCTAACAGGGCTCGATAACTCGGTACGTGCAATTTCGCCGGCGCAATAGTGTGCCCTTGGTGTACCGCGCTAGTGCCTGGCAATAACATCACTTGACAACCCCATCGTGGCCCGTTTCCAGGGTAATGCCATCGCCGGCTGGCCTCGCTGAAGCGTCTCCGAAGCCCAGCGCCTCAACCCCTGACGACGACCCCCCCTCAAAATTCCCTAGAGCTGTCGCCGAGCCGCTGCGGCCAATCAGCCGCCAGTCACCGCCGTCGACCCCACCTGCCGCCCGGCCTGCCCCTCCATTATGGCAGTGCCACTATCACCACTTGACCGACATGTTTTCTTCTCCTTTCGAAATCCCCATCAGCAGCTCCGTGTAGGATAGCATCTTTTCCCCTTCCGTTCCGTTTCTTTGCTTCTATTTGGTCGTTTCCGCCCAGGCTTCGCATTCCCAAGATGGCTTCCCACCACGACGATGATACCATGCCCGAGCAGACGGAGGGCTACAAGCTCTCCCAGCCCAAGCAGAGCTTAGCTGAGTACCACCAGATGGGTATGTTACGCTCTTCTTTTCCTTTGGTGTAGCTGCCTTGGTGGCAGAGAATGAGGCCGAGCGAGTTGGATAAGCTGAAAGAGCTCTCTGATTTCTGGAGACTGCTCTGTTCTGGTTGCTCGATTACAAGTCTGCGTGGACGCGGATGACTTTGTATGACGGAACCTGCCTCAGATGTGGCGTCTCCTGAATACAGAATCCACTCCCATTGACTTGTTTGCTTTCAAACATCTCCACTGCCATTGTCGCCACTTGTACTGACTTTCAAATTCAACAGATGCCGGAGACGAGTCCCTCCAGCGATACAAGCAGTCCCTTGGCCTCGGCGGCGGCACCGACCTCTCCGACCCCAACGACCCCCGAGTCTGCATCATCCTCTCCCTGACCATGAACTCTCCCGGCCGCGATCCCGTCACCATCAACCTGTCCGCTCCCGGCAGCGAGAAGACACTCAAGGACAAGCCCTTCCAGATCAAGGAGGGCGCCAAGTTCACCATGAGCGCCGAGTTCAAGGTCCAGCACGAGATTCTCAGCGGTCTGCACTACGTCCAGGTCGTCAAGCGAAAGGGCATCAAGGTTTCCAAGGATTCGGAGATGATTGTTAGTTGGAACATGCCCAGGCCTTGGAAAGTGGGCTTTGTTGAAACAGAGTGCTGACAAGCGAATGCAGGGAAGCTATGCCCCCAATACCGACAAGCAGACCACCTATGTCAAGAAGTGTATGTATCAGCCCACCTTGAAAGAAATGATTCGCGAGGAAATTATGCTTACAACATCCAACAGTCCAAGAGGAGGAGGCTCCTTCCGGCATGCTCGCCCGTGGCCACTACAACGCCATCTCCAGCTTCGTTGACGACGATAAGAAGAAGCACCTTGAGTTTGAGTGGAGTTTCGATATCAGCAAGGACTGGTAAATTTTCTTGTTTATCAGCATTTCGAAAGCGTTTGAAAATGGGCATTTGTTGTTGTCGCCGTTTTCTTGTTTCTTTTTTGTGCATTCAATTTTACCCCTCCTACCTCCGCTATCTCACGAGATATGAAGACATCTGATCTATAAAAAAAACAACACACTTTCACATACATCAAAATGCAGGATACCGAGGCTGCGGTTCCCTGGTGGAAAAAAAAAAGAGCATAGCATAAATTCTCAAGGCAATACATAACTTTGACATGAGACCAGTGGATGTCGCAACATCTGCCTTCATGTTCTAGCGTAGCACGCAATTCTATATACGATGACAAAAACTTTGTATGACTTGTTGCGTGGTACAGTAATTGGTATATTGGTGGTACATGTATTTGGCGGCAATTATGATGATGATTATGATAAATTATGGCGATGACGGCTGTGAAAGATCCAACGACTTTCTTTTTCTGTTATAAGAAGTAGTCGGGTAGCGAATTTCCATCCGCGGCTTTCTCGAGCCCCTGCTGCATATCTTTATGCTGATCATTCTCAGGAGCCGCAGCAAAGACATTGAAGAATCTCTCTCCCTGAGTATTGACCTCCAACACGCTGGCCATGTTGCCGCATCTGTAGCAGTAATTAGGGGCGCTCCAGACGGTACTCAGACGATCGTCGTAGAGCACCTGGTATCCTTCCTGGCAGAGCTGGTGGGCTCGAAGGATATGAGACATGTTGTTGACTGCCAGGAACTTTTTGACGACCTGTGCGCCAAAGGTATAACCCGCACCTCGCGGGGAGAGCGAGAATTCGTCTCGGTCGGGATCTGGGTCTGACCATACGAGATCAGCCATGGGACCCTCGTGGGGGATTTCTCTAAATCGGTCTATAATTTTAATTTGGTCGATGGAGTGAATTGAAGGGGAGAGACCTATTTTTTGGATACAAATCTTGGGCGTTAGCAATGTTGTATAGCTTTTTTCTCCTTTCTTTCCTAAGCTTTTGGTGGGGTTGTGTCTCTGAGGCCTACCTCCGTGTACGCAGAAGATCTGGTTATCGATGACGACGCTCAGCGTCAAAAAGTCAAACATGTCTGTGAAATAATGCCACACGTTGGCATTGCCGTATTTCCGTGAGCATTCGGTGTAGAATCCATAGGACTGGGTCACGCCGCGCGATTCGTGGTTGCCGCGGATCAGGTGTACACGTTCGGGGTATCGTAATTTGAGGCAAACGAGCAGCGATATTGTCTCTACGCTGAACATTCCGCGATCGACGTAGTCGCCTGTTTCCCGTTTTTGTTAGCACAAATGTCCCGTTTCTCGATATGCAAGATGGTGTACGAACCTAGGAAAAGATAGTTTGTGTCAGGGCAGTAGCCGCCGATTCTGAATATCTCAATGAGGTCGTAAAACTGGCCGTGGATATCGCCGACAACAGTGATTGGTGCCTTGACGTGCACTACATTGCTCTCGCGCATGAGAAGCTCCTTTGTCTTGGCACATACTGCCTCTATCACGGACTCGGCGAGCAGTTCTTTCTTATAGAGGCGCGCGATGCACTCGTCCAGGTCGACGGAGGCTATGAGGGGGGAGTCATGGCATGTCAGCGACCCCTGCTAAAAAACAAGAGAGTCGCCAGGGACGTTTATCTCACCTGGTAGAGACGGCATGGTGGTGGCAGACGTCTCGACACACGGACAGAACTCGCAGAAACTGTCTTTACGATAAGCGGATGGTCGCACCAGGCTGCACGTCGACTATACGGGACTCGAAGCTCATCCAGGTAATAGTCGGCGCCGTGCGATGGTGGTGTATGGAGGGGCAGTGGCCAGGTGCTGCACCAACATGATCGAGGGGGCAAAAACCGACGCGATCTCCAGATGCAAGGCTGCTGGGCCAGGGACGGGCGATCGCTTTTGCGCAGTGACGACGGCGACGGCGATGCGAATGTGGCCACAATGACGAGGTTTGGTTCGCAGCGAATGCGGCCTGGGGCATTGGGCCTGGCCAGGCCCTTCCTTTTAGCAGCCTTGCTGAGAAATTGCGGATTGGCAGCGCTTCCCGCCGCTAGCGCTGCCGATTTTACAGCGGTTTGTGCAGGCGGTACTTTGAGATGCGCGGGGGTTGCCATCCAGATGCTTCGGTTTTTCGGCATCTTGGGCCACTGCATTCTGTACTGTGGCGCTCACTCGTCCTTGGCCGCTATAGCTGTATGTAAGGGGAGAAATATGCACCCGTGAGACAGCTCATCATACTTTAATCCTTTTCTCAACAAGATTGCCTTAGTGAGTACCTTTGGCGGGTTATTTAATTTTCTTTTTCCTAGCACTCTGCTCGGCAAAAAGCATTTCTTCGTGTTTCTCGCCTAATCTAACACAATTCATCGCTGGTTGCCTGGCTTGGACGTCGCACCGCCCATGTTGTGCATTGCCCGTTGCCAATGCTCGAGTTACACTAAGCAAAAGCCACAGGATTCTAGCCGATACATAACGAAGATCCAAAGCTGAAAAGACTTGCTCTTCCTCTCTCCTTTGTGCTGCGCTTTGCCCGCTTGCCGCAGCTTTTGTATGGCTCAAATGCAAAACCTGACCAAGGTCCTAGTTTATGTCTCTCTTGCGGCGCCAACAACAAGGCAAATGACCTATTTGGCGCTCTTTGCGTGTCGCCCAAACTGACGAATTGAGTTGGGTACTTATTCTGAGGCTTCTGCTGCTTGTTGGGAGTGGTACTGGCGCTGTTTTTAGCCACTGCGTTAAGCTTTACACCGCAAAGCCAAGCAAAGTAGGTACCATATACTACTATTTCACGCTGCTGTTGTTACACCCATGCCTGGTTTCTTCTCTTGAATAATCTTTTTTTCATTCCGACCGTTGCTTCGAAACAAACCACATTCGCCCTTTCTTATTGAATCTCATGCACGCTGCAGGACGCAAAGCTGAAAAAGCATCCAGCCTCCGTTGCTACGTTTGATATAGCCGCGGCTAAATCTCGGAATTGCCCAGCTCGAGCAGCTGCAAGACTGGTGGCCTGTGCGCAGCCTCACGTGGCGGCTGATCCAACGCGACTCACTCTCAATCCGTTTGCTTGTCTGCCAAACGGCTGGTTCAGCGGCTCTCGTCTCCAGGTTGATCATTCGGTATCCTCTTTTGTTTCCACAGGAGCCTCGGGCCATTGGCGTTGTGGATGAGACATCAATCAGTGCGTCTCGAAACGGCTTGGGGAGGGGGTCTTGTTTATAAAGGGGGTTCATGACATCTGGGCCGTCTTATCCAATACAAGGTCATCCAGGTATGGTGCCTCACCTGCGCCTTGTGTGATGTGACGAGATTCTGATATGCTTTGACGCTCAAGCGACGGAGAGTCGTTTCTCTTGTGTGAGTCCTTGACGAGGGATAAGTGAGAGCTCCTGTTTCCTTGGGTTCAACGTTCTCTTTTTGTCACCAACTATTATAAACCTCCTCCGGTCGTCGTTGCTGCCGCGGCCCATCTAAAGCGTCTACGGCCGACACCTTTCCTCACAGCCTGACCAATCCCCCCCATTTTGAGACTCGTCGCCCTTCAACTCCAAAGAAATGGCTGAGCCTGCGCAGGGCTATTCAGGGCCTGATGACTCGTCATGCTACAACTGCGGTGCTAGAGGCCACTGGGCCGTTGCTTGTCCGGAACCGACAAGAAAGACTCCCGCGTAAGCTCACTGCCCTCTGTTCTTGTTCATCATCATCATCCTCTAGTCTTGATGTATCCCTCTGTTTAATTCCGATGATCATGTTTCTAACATACGTGAATCACAGCGGCCTTGCCAATGCTTGGAGAAACTCTCCAAACCCCCCTCAAAGCAATGTTCAACATTCCCAGAGAGGGCCCAAGAGGTCAAATAAGGGGCCCATCATCACAAAATATGCACCTCCCCCGCCACCTCCTCCGCTGCCTCATTCATCCATAGGACATGGTGCGCCGCCATACCCACCATCCACTGGGCCAGCATATCAGCAGCCGAGCCCTCAGTTTCAAAACTCCTATCCTCATCATCCGCCTCCTATCCACTACTCAGCCGGCTATGGCCCTCCGACATATCCACCACCGCAGTACCCCCCGCCATCTTATGGTGCAGCTCCTGCTGCCCCTGTGGGATATCCAGCTCATCCTTCTGGGCCACCAGCGCCAACGCCGGCTCCATATCCGCCCTCCTATGGTTCATATCCATCTGTTGGGCCAGCTGGCTCGCCTGGTTACCCGCCCCCGACTGCGTATCCTCCCTCCTATCCGCAGCCGTCATATGGACCGCCCCCTGTTCATTATCCTTCTCGTGGCGGGCCTGCACATCATCCTCCCCCGGTAGCAACACCTCCCAAGCCACCACGTTCTTCTCATACACACTCTTCATTAAAAGAGCCCATAAATTCCTCTCTTCCACCCAAACCGCCCAAAAGCATCCATACGCAACATGAAGCGCAACGCGACCATAGGAATAAACGAAAACACGATCGCCAAAATAACAAGCATCGTGACAATAGACGCAAGGACCAAGGCCGGCGTCGCTCTCACCAGAAGATGCAAAACAAGGCCAATCACTCTGGCTCGGCTACTGGATCTTCACAAAAGGCACCGGCGCTCGTTAACATAGAGAGCTCCAGAGATGATAAATCCTCATCAGTGTCTGGCTTGGGGAAGAATGCTGGGTTTGAATCCGAAGTATCAACGACTACAGCCGAGAAGCCGTCGTCTAACAATAAAGAGGAGTCTCATCAGGATGACAATCAGTCTTACCAATCTCATGTTGGGGAGCTTGATGAGGATTCTCTGGTTGCCGGAGAGGTACGCACAATGGGCTACTTGAATTACGAGGAATTTGCCATCCTCTTGAAACGAATGCTAACTATACCGATTTATAGGATTTCGAGTATCATTCTGGAGACGAATCCGAGAATACGGCTCAGGGGCTTGTAACTAAGATTGGGGCGGTGTCAGCAGGAGATAATGGACGTCCTTCTCAAAACCCCCAAGACAGCGGATATGATAACCTCTCAACTCCAAGTAGTCATCATTCTGACAAGCCGCGTCTAAACGGTAAACATAAGCGCCTAGATGATGAGTCAGGAGATGAGCAGCGGCCAAAGAAGGCAAAATCCTTGGGCTCACTGACGGATGGCCAGAATGGTACTAAAGAGGGCAGTCGCAAAGAAGCATATGATGATGCAAGACAGGCCCAGGGTGACAATCGTCCACCAGAGCAAGAAGAGGATGATCAAACATTGCCTCCGCTAGAGTCTCGGTCTCGGTCTCGCTCAAGGGAACGACATCAGAAACTAGGCTCCAAATCGAGGAATTCGTCGGTCTCTAGTCGATCTTCCGACTTGAATTCTCTCGAAGCTGAGCTTTTAGGGCGACCGGATAAAAGATCTTCTACAGAACCTAGCCCACGTCAACGGCGGGATAGTTTGACAATACCAAAGGTGCAACGACGCCGCCCAACGAATGCAGATTCTGCATATAGGTAAGAACCAAAAATTGCTCCAACCATGGGTTAAAATGACTAGAGTGCCTAACATGAATGTAGTCGCCGCTGGTGATGACCCACCCTGCCATTTATCCAATTGTCAATTGTAGCACATGAGCAACATATCTATTGGCTCATTTATGACTGCTCGTCCACTTCTCTAACCTGATCTGGGGATTTCTCTTCTCAATTTCAATGACAACAACGGTTGCTTATTGTTTTTAGACACTCTTCGTACCTTTTGCAGAGGCGATACGCCGTACTTTCTTCCTTTGTCTTCCTCCTTTGTTTTTCCAGATCTGCAGCGCTATGTGGGCTTTTTACCAGAATAGCTGCGATGAACTATCGCTGGCGTCTATTTCTTTTCGTATCACGACTAGTAAGGCTACTTATTAGTTTGCATGGCTGGCGTTTTGTTAGAACCCACGAGGTATGCGTGAGTCATTATCGAATTTGCTTTTGTTTTTTTCTAGGCACAACCCTTGGGCCCTTTGTTCTGTAGAATACCTGTTCCTGGATATGGATATCTTGGCCTGTCTCGTTAAAACTATAGAGAAGTGCAACAATTGCTTAAAAAAAAGCTTGATACCTTGTCAATCCTTCTTCCGTGTTTCTGGTGATCTTTACCTGTGCGCCTTTTCTTCTGTGCGTTATTCACTGTGTGATTCAATCTCTTCGATATTAGTATCATGGCAACGCAAATCCCTTCTTTCAATCCCGTAGAGGCGAGAACTGGCTGGTTACTCTACTGAAGTTTAGAGTTGTGTTCGTAGATAGTGCGTAGAAATACAAAAGTATACATAGTAAATACAGAGATGATGACAATCCACCAGCCGGATGTTCTATCAAATGATTTTGCATACCCACTCTGGGCCCAACTTTCGGCGAGATGTAAGCCAAGCAACAGCCAAGTCTCCCCTCAGCCGCCGACCAACGACATCGGATGAAAGCTGAGAAAGAGGAAAGAAAGAGAAAATTTTGGTTGGGTAACACCATTGAAATATCTGCAGATCTCGTGATGCTGATGCAAGAGATGCCTCACTCATCACACCGATGCGGCAATGCGTGCCTGGAGGGTTAGCCGCCGCTATGGGGCACAGCAGCACTGCCAGTAAGTACGTACATGTACGGAGTGCTTATAATGCGTGCAGTAATAGCTGCATTGCAGCTGTCCATGCAGAAAGGCAAGCCAAGGGCGGCCCTTGAAAATGCTGCCACACGGGGCACACAATGCTTGGCATTTATTGGTGAAAAGCCCTTTTGAGGATGGCGGTTTGGAGCCAGTGATCGGCAGTTGAGCGCCGCTACTGTGGTCAAGGGTCGGTGTTTAGGTGCAGATGCGGGCTGGGGTCGAGCTTTAGGGGGAGGATTCACTGGATACTTTAGCGCTAGAGGGTGCAGTAGCTCCCGCTTGACGTTGCAGCACGCCGTTGCGTCCTTTGGGCTTCTAGGCAGATTCTGATAGGCTTTGGGGATCGCAGCGTTTCATTTTGATGGGGATGCCTGAAGGGGCGGATTTGCTGGGCATTCTTTCTTTTTATAGCAGGAATACATGTACATGTAGACGTGCATCTCGTTGAGCAGTCTGGGTTAGTCTCTTTGAGCACGATACAGCCTATTGAGTACTGTTAGATTTCACGATTCATTGGACTTTGCTCGGCTGCCCATACAGTCAATACATCAGCAGAATTCCATGGTTTCATAAGTCTCGATATAATTTGACCCAATAGCTATGTTTTCAAGTGCCTAAGCTATTACTGCTACTGCCATGGTCGGTTGTTGTACATATCCAAGATGATGCTATTAGAGAGAATCCAAATCAAAACCAAATGTCGCTTCAAATCAAGTCAACTCGCTATTTGATGAGAAACACGCACATAAGAAATAAAGAAAAGTAATACATCTTCTGCCGGTAAAGAGCAGGTACAAAAGCGGAAAAGCGTGGCAATTGCCCCAGGCATGGGAAGTGACGCTCGGTATTACTCGGTACCTGAGGCAGACAGATGATGCACCGCCACGGCCTTCTGAAGAGCTTCATTCTTCATATCGCATCAGCTTCGACAATCACACAATAAGATACTCAAAGCCTCGTTCTTTCAGGCCCTGCAGCCAGTTGGCGCCAATCTCGTCACTGGGACCCTGGTTGTCTTGCAGCTCCCAGGCCGCTTTCAACAGCTCAATGGCCGTGAACAGATAGCCCCAAGGGCACGTTTCCCAGATGCCCAGCAGACGCTTCATCGCCCACGTGCGTCGCTCGGTATCTCGGGTCTCTGCTCCAGCGATAAAGGTAGGCCAAGATGTGGCCTTGTAGTACGGATCATCCACACTAATCTGACCCAGATTGCCAAGAATGTCCTCAACAAGGAATTCGGTATCCACAGGGCGGACGGCCCGCACCAATGGCAATGCCTGCAAGATGTACAGGCAAACGGCGGACCTATGCGCAGAGGCGATGTGTATACGGCTTTCGATGTCCTGTACTTGGGGATTTTGCCGCAGTTTGTCTGCCCAAGCGGGTATGTCAAAAGCAAGCGCCTCGTCAATAAGAGTGAGAGCCTCGTTCGCGGCGGACAATGACCAATCGGTAAAAGGGGTTTCGTAAGAAAGCTTGGATGCTGCCAGGACAATGCGAAGAATCTCCGGAGGGCACGAGAGGTAACTATTCACTTCGACGCGCTTCATGACCGGCAGCAATTCGAAAGCGTAACGTGCGATGTTGGCGGCAAGACTACCCGAGGCAAGTGTCGATCCTAATATGTGGTATCTGTGGATTAGTGAAGCAAAACAGTGTCAGTCATATGCGACACAAAACCCCAGGATGCAGCGATCGGTTCTTCTAGCATCATGGTGAGACCAGACAGCAATCACTCACATGAAACAATCAGCCACAACGCAGTCACGCAACATCCTATTGGCCTCGCTTCCACCAGCCCCTTGTGTGAGCAATGCCAGAATATTGCTTGCCCCCTCCAAGTGCGTCCTCCATCCCTTTGCATCATTCTTTTCCAGGTCGATCAAGTCAAATTTAATGAAGAAATGCATAGCGGCAAGAGCAACTTCACTTCCTCCAGGGTCCAAAGAGTCGAGCACCTCTTGCAGGTGGCCCATGGCCTTTTGCTTCGCCGTCAAGGCATCGATAAGTGCTTGCCTGGAAACCAGGTCTTTCGATCGCAGCTGGGCTAGATACCCCCCAGGATCAGTAAGGCCTGTGGGAATGGCAGTGATTGGGCGAAATATGTTGGACCAGTGTATCGCTGAAGTGGCAACGAGAATTTGAAGCAGCAGAGGATGTCTGTTGGTTAATGGGATAAGGTCTCGAAAAGGGTTGACCCCTGGCCCGTCTCGGGCCACCAAGTCTTTACAGACGCGATCGGCAACTTGGGATGCATTAGCACAAAATCTCGCTCCAATTTTCGACCTACTAGCCTGTGTCGCCTTGGGGGGACTGGAAGTCTCTTACAGTGAGCTAGATAGTATCGTGAGTTGCGATCGAGGTCCTGGAAGATTGGATCTGTCAAACTGCCAAGTGCTGCCGGCCTCCACTTCTGAAGTTCCAGCGGTGTTTCTTGGATTGGGCTCGAGGCTGCATCTTTTGTTGGCTCCGGTGTAGCCGACATCGCTGCGACGCTTCTGTTGCGTTTAAGTAGCGGCGAGGGGCGGCGAACAACCGGGATAGATCTGCCTTCGCTGACATGTGCATCATGTGCTGCTTGGTTACTGGGATCAGCATCGGGGCGGCGGGCAGAGTTTGGATCCGGGAATAGTGGAAAGTAGCTGTTGGTGACTGATGATGAGACTTGTCCAGATCCTGAGCTGAGAGGGCCGCCAAGTGGCGTCCTGCGACTTGGTGATGGCTTCGGATTTCCATGAGCATCAATCGCCTCGGCCCAGATAAAGACCTTGCCGTATCCAAGGCACTCCTGCCCCGAGACCGCGCATTTGTGGCAAGTTGGCCACGAGCGATCGCAGCGCAGTCGTCGACGGCGGCAGTTGTGACACGGCTTGCTATTGCTTGGCATATATGCCGATAATGTGTGGTCCGGTGGCGGAATCTGTGGATGGTTTTCAAGCTGATACTGAATAGGGAGCCGTTATCCTGCCTCACTCACTCGCTCGCTCGCGTTTAGTCGGTCTAGCAGCGGTCTAGTGACGCGCAACCAGGCCAGCGTACGAGAGCAGCAGTGGTGGAGAGTCGTTCTCACTAGGCGGGCCTTGTTACGCCTTTGGTGGTATGAACATGGCGAGAGTCTCGGGCTTGCTCCAGAATACGATCTTCTTACGTTAGTAAGAACGTAAGAACACACGCGCACGTGGGCGAAGGGGTAAAGTCAGCTCCGGCAAAGATGATGCCTGGAGAGCTCCATGATTCTGAGGCAATCTTTGGAAGCAGCGTGATGTGGCACGCCATCAATCCAGCCAGTCGCTATCCACCGGGCAAAGCATGCGGCCCACCATTATCACTAGTAGTTATTTATGATGCTGGCCCCAGCACCATCTCCAAGCATTCCCCTCCTCTTACCAACCGAAGCTACTCCAATGGCCACGCCGCCGCCCCCGAGCCTAGCAAAGGGTCGAAAGTAGACAAGCTTTCTCATTACGCACAAGCGCACCTAAACGGGAAAGCTCTTGACATTCTCTGCGTCCGATGCACGGCGACCGCTACGCGGGACCTGCAGGACTGGTAAGCATTCGAAGCCACCCTGGTCCTAGGTCCCGAAGCTTGTTCACCTGGTCTGCCGGATATTGTCCATCCAGAGGTCACACAAGTGCCCAATACGGAAATCCCTTTACCCTTGGTGCAGCGCCTCGATTTCGGATGCAGGATGGGATTGTGACATTTCATTGAGGAAACAAACATTGCTACTGCCGAGCTTTAGGACTAATGATTAGTCTTCCCGCCGTTCAGCTGCTCGACTGAGGTAAGTATTACTCCCTAGCAGTCACTTGTCTTCGATCAACATATCTCCCAGTTAACAAAATTCTCCGTATATACCCTGTAAACTTTGTTCACTCTTGTTATGACCGCCCAAGTACGGTAGCGATCTTCAGCGAATCGAATGAAATTGAAAAAAGTAATGTAAAAAAAATTTTCTTCTTTTTTTTTCTGGGTCGGAAGAAGAAGCCGCCAAAAAGGACCCTGCCGGCGGCTCCTGAGTCCCGTATCCGTCCATGCCGCCAAAGCAGAATTACCCCTGCAAAATAGTCACGATGTCTTCACAAACTAGCTTCTACAGACCCATTTGGGCTGCTGCTACCGGGGTTAACAATAGCCCAACTCTTATCATCCCCACCGGCACTTAATTGAGTCGGTTCTGGAACGAGGTCCATGACACATCAAAATCTTTGCTCGACTCGATATTGAATGACACGACAATGCAAAAGAGTCGTGAACATCGTGAGCTCCAGATGTATGGGTAGCTACTCTCCAACGCTCACTCGGCTTTCATCCCGGGCAGGATAGAGTGGACCCCTTGTCAGATCTGTAGTCCTATTCTTTTATTGGACTTCCCCAAACGGGAAACCTTCAGACAACTTTTGCGTTTCTTACCGTTGTGGCTGGAGGGAGCGTGACGAGGTGTGAGAATTTGCAGGCTCATGAAAAGCAAAGCCTACGCGGACCGACAACGGAATGTTGATAATGAGACTGTCCACACCATGGCACTTGCCGGCAGATGACGATAGCGCATAGCTAAGGCGTATAATTTGGCAGAACATGATTCGGGGCGTGTAGATTCTCCTTCGTGGTGGCCCCGTGTCCGTAAGAAGGCGAGAAGACTATAAAAGAGGATGATGGCTCTTGGTTCAAAGATCAAGACACTGGTATTACTGCCAGTAAGCGGATATCCTCTGCTAAGAGTGCTTGACTAGCTCTTGGCCTGCACTTCTTGAGTGTATCATACTCTTTTTTTTACCTGTCTATTCTCCTGCTTCATTGCAATGGCAGAAAAGGAGGACAGCAAGCCTGTCCAAGATGCCGTCGTCCTCGTTGCAGAGACGGACGACGAGCTTTCTCAGACTTCTATCGACGTTGAGAAGCTAGGAAGACAGCGTCCTGAGGCGTTTTCTTCTACCTGGATGGAAATCGCCTTTGTCGTCTCCATCTTGGGCTCCCTTTCTATGGCGGTGGGTCATCTCTCATCAACAAATGCGGGCGAGACAGTCACATTCCTCAGTTCACGGGGAACTTGCACATGTCTTTTATCTCCTGCAGCCCTATACGAGAAGTACATAGTGCTAATCAATGCCTCATTCATCTAGGACTTTGTCATTAGCGGTTTCCAAGTCGTTCTGCCTAACTTGGTTGAGCCACTCGACATCCCTCTCGAGGCGCAAACATGGCCTTCAAGCGTCTTGACCCTGACGGCGGGCGCATTCCTGTTCCCCCTTGGCCGTCTGGCGGACATGTATGGAGGATACTTGCTTTTCAACGGAGGCGTAGCGTGGTTCGCGGTGTGGTCCATCATTGGTGGCTTCACTCGTAACTTCATCATGCTGGTCATTTGCCGCGCTATGCTAGGCATTGGCGCGGCGGCGTTCCTCCCTGCTGGTATTTCCCTGCTTGGTCGGATCTACAGACCCGGGCCGAGGAAGAACATCGTGTTTAGTCTCTATGGCGCCATTGCTCCCTTGGGCTTCTTCGCAGGTATCATCGTTGGTGGCATGGCGCAGGACTTGCTCTCCTGGAGATGGTTCTTCTGGCTGGGCGGCATGCTATCAGCTGTTTTCGGAGTGGGAACTATTTTGACAGCTCCCCGCGACTATGAAGAGGCACGGAAGATGAATGTCAAGATGGACTGGTGGGGAGTGTTTACGACTGTGCCTGGGCTGATGCTGCTTATTTATGCATTGACCGACAGCGCCAATGCCCCTGGTGGATGGGCCTCTCCTCGAATCCTGGTTACACTTATCCTTGGCCTCATCTTTCTTGGTGCGGCTGTGTATGTTGAAGGCTGGGTTGCCGAATCACCACTTATTCCGGCAGATATCTTCCGCGTCAAGTGCATGAAGAGAATGTTGCTCTGCCTCTTTATCACATGGGGTGTGTTCAACATTTACCTCTTCTACGCCAACTTCTAGTGAGTTTCTCTTCTTGATGCTTCATAGATAAATACATTGTTACTAACAGATTATTACAGCATCGAGACAATTTTGAAGAAATCTCCACTGATAACTGCCGTTTACTTTGGCCCCTGGGCAGCAGGTGGCCTCGTTTTAGCCACTACAAGCGGTCTCATCCTCCACATGCTTTCAGGCAAAGTACTCATCATCGCCTCCGGCATCTCAAAGATTATTGCTGTGCTCATGTTTGCCATTATGCCTGATAATCCGAACTACTGGGCGTGGATCTTCCCGGCTATGCTTTGCGAGGCCGCCTGTGTCGACGTTCTGTGGACTGTGAGCAACGTCTTTCTGACGACTAGTCTGCCAAAGAGCCGCCAGGGTCTGGCAGGGGCACTCATCAGCGTTATGCTCTTCCTCGGAGGAGCTTTCTTCTTGGCGATTGCCGACGTTGCCAAGGCGCAGTTTGTGTTGAACGGAATGGACCTCAAACACCAGTACAAAAGCGTATTTTGGATCGGCGTGGGGCTTGCGGGATTGGCTCTTGTTATCTGCTTCTTTATGAATTTGGACAAAGCTGGTGGTGACCTTACGGTTGATGAGAAGGCGGTGAGGAAGATGAGCAATGCTTCTTCAGAGATGTCGTCGGATGCGGAATCTGCTGTTGATGGCGCTCGAGTTGAGCCGATGACGGGCGTGGTTGTTGATTCATCTGAACAAAGTGGCAATGAAGAGAAATGAAAGAAGGATTCTGCCTGAAGGATGGTGTTGTTTAGAAAAATTGGCTTATAAAAGGTAGAGCATTTAGCGTGGGTTTGATGGGAAGCGAGGCGTTTGGATATTTAAAATTGGGAGCGTTTTACATAGGTTGCATGAAAAGATGTATTTTATTGTTGCTATGGAGCAAGAAGTGTTCAAAACTACTTAAGATAACAATTCGGTATAGCACTTTTTTTAAATAAAAAAACTAGTAGTCAATTGTTTAAATTAGCTTATAGTAAACAATACAGCTGCATGAATATAAAGTATGATGAATTGTCTAATATGCCTTTCTAGGGTATTGGAGCTTGGGATTGATGGGAAGTCGTTAGAAGCAAGTGGAGAGTTCATTATACTAAATAGAACGGCGCTATGACATAATAGCTCTTCGCCCGCTTGGCTAAGCGGTATAGCGTGTCACTAGTAAATACTTGACATGACAAGGTGATCAGTTCGACTCTGATAGTGGGCATTTCTTTTTTTTTGCTTTTTTACCCTTCTATGTTAGAGTAGCTTGTAATATTCTATCTACATCATCCAGTTCAAGATCAACTTTACCCCCACTGGCATTTGGCGTAAAACACTCCATGATCTTTTTGATCTCAGTTCCTTGAGTTATTGGAGGTGTTTATTTACCCCAGTTTTGGGCACCACATTGTAAACCCCATGATATCAACATTTAATTCTTTTTAGCAGTCTCTATGCTAGTTCGGCTAAGATACCAACTAGTTATGTAGGCCTCATCTTATTAGATAGTCTCTTTCCTCAACCGGCAGCACATTATGCAAAAGCTCCTTGGCAAAGGCCGCTGCCATACCAGCTGCATGGTGCCGCCATCGCTGATATTTGTGCGAATCAGCATAGTCGCAGATCCCTCGAATAACGATACTGGGGAGACTATTCATCAGTTGCGCTCCTGTGTTGTTGTCGATACAGTAAATTTGACCACCAAAATCCTTGTTGATCTGTTCCCTTAAAGTGGCATCTCTGATGATCTCGTTGCCCGAAGCGATAAGGCCGTAGTGGACGCGCTCACCCCAAGGCTCTCTTTTCACAACCATATTCTTGTCACAGAACTTACATTCGTCTTGTTCGTCTTCTTCATCCCCTTCTTCATCATATGCTCTTGTCATTTCGACATGGAGATATTGCGACTTGAATACCACATCCTTGAGGGATTTCGGCCGTGAGTAATTTGGTATCGGTGCGTTCGGCCATTTCTCTCGTATTTCTTCGAGATGCTCGAGCATGTTATCCCCAGTCTCAGGATCTGCCATCAGCTTTGTCAAGGTTGTGAGAAGCAAGTTAGGCGGATTATTGAGCGACCCAAGGCGCCGAAAGCTCCCACTTTCTTTTCCCACCATGGCCCATTGGACTGCGCCAGGAAAATATCCTGTAGGAGTGCTCACTACCACATCACCGAGCCTGACTTTAGACGGAACCCCACTGCCGATACCGACCATCAACCCGAATTTAATACGCGGGAAGCTTTCGATCATCCGATAGCCAACGAGTTCTGGGGAGGAGCTATTGTGTCGTCCATACGGTGGACTAGCAATGACAACATTGTGCCTTCCTATAGACCCCAGATTATATGTATTGTGGTCGTACACGGCCGTTCGTATATCGGCATGTCGTTCGTCCAACATAACGAACGCCGCTCTCTGCTCTTCTGGTAGCGCGCAGATCCATCCTACGGTATAATCATCGCGAGACTTAAGTGTGGTGGTTCTCTTGGTAATTGGCCTGACTGTTGGTGCTGGATCTTCATTTTCATCTTGAGGAACGTAATCAGGATCCCCAGGAATAAATTCATTGTCGAGCAGACCGCGCCACTGTTGTATATAATCGTCCGTTCCGCATTTCGTCTTGACCAAAGCGCTGCCCTCTTTAAAATCCGCAGAAGCTGTATCCAAAAGACTGCGCATCCGATCAAAGATTTCACAGAAGTTAGCGGATAGCTGCGACTTTAAAGACGGTTCATATGTTTGATCTTTGTCCAGCTCATTTCCATAGCTTTCAAAAGCTAGTACTTCTTCCATGCTGTAACGGAGCTGGATTAAAATCGGAAGCAAGAGTTCGCAAGAAGGCTTGTCCAAATCTTCAAAATCCTCTTCGTACAATGAAAAGTTAATTCCTCTAGAAAGATAGAAATTGTGGTGATTTTGATGACTTGCGGTTATCTGTCGAAATATTGTTAAGTTGTTAAGCTGTAATTTCTTATGATCGGTAGGTTCCATTTCCTCGTAATTTGGGTCTGGGAGATATGTATTTGATTCCGTGTGCCTTCTGTCACTACTGCTGTTACTGGCGCTCGCAGAGGAATCTCTCCCCTTTAAGCGCTCTTTTGAGAGATTCGCCTCGGCTTGCACTTCCCATGGTAGAGATCTCATAGAGAACCGGAGGATATGGCGAGTAATCTCTGGATCGATATTTGGCTTGATTTCCAAAGTGGCATAATCGCAGAGCGGGCACTTAAGGGGTGGAACCATCTTGTGCATCGCTAAATCCGCAAGCTTAGAAAAATCTGTGTCTGAAATCACTTGTGAATGAGCACGACACATATGTTCTCTCCAGAGCTGAGCGGTTTGAAAAATCCCAAATTGCTCTTGTTCTATATCAGGCGTGCAGATATCACATATCCAACAAGGTATGCCATGCTCGGAGACAACGTGGTTGGTAAGTTCTTTAGACGTCCGATACAGGTCATCAGGAAATTTACAATCTTCAAGAAAGCAGATGTATGGGAGGATATCGCCGGAAACATGGCCACTAATGGATTAGCTAAGACTTGTCACCAATTTTATGAACTCTTACCTCCACACTTCATGGATTTTATGTTTCTTGGCCAGTGGCTCTGAGCAATATGGACAGTCAATGTGCGAATCTTTAGAGTTTTCTGGCCATTGAGGAGGTGATGGATATATGTAGGCTTCTTTTTGGGCAGTGCCCGTGGCTTTGGTAATAGTGGTGCCAGCAACTTTGGAAGGGGGTTGCTCGGTAATCGCATCCAATGGAATGGTGGTAGCAGTAGTAGGTGCCTCGGATAATTTGCTCAGATTTTCTCCCTGAGACTGAAGACTAGCCGGAGACTCCTTTGTAGATTCTCCTCTACTTGACAGTCCTTCCGGTTTTCTTTCGGGCTTTGCCGTCTCTTCCCCAGCGTCTGAACCCAATATAGGACGGACCACCATGGCCGGCCTCTCATCTTTCTCTAGATGGGGGATTTTACATTTTCCAATTTTCTCCGTTGCGAAAAATATTCGATTCCTTCTTCTGGCGTTCGCTTTAGCGAGTCGTTCAAGCAGCTGAATATTTGCGTTTCCCCAAGGTTTTGGCAGCCCATCTTCCGGCTTCCAATTTTCAAGCCCGGCCAGGACCGCCTCAACCATATCGCTTCTGAATTCTTCAAGCCTGTTGACGTTGTTTCTTAACATGGACTTAAAACTGGTGTCTGCTTGGTGATGGCGGAGTTGCGTGCCTGATTTCCGGATCGCAATGTACAGTTTTGTCAGTTGGTTCAAGATTTTCTTGATGTTGAAAACATGGAAATAGTGTGGACTGTGGGAAATCTTTTCCGGACTAAGGTTACTCGCTGAATCATCATGTATTTGCTCTACGAGCTCTTGCGGACTTTAGTAATTGAAAACCAGGTATTAGGCCGAGCTCACCTAAGTCTAAGCATTGCGTAAGAGATTCGTCCAAGCCATCAAGAAGATCGACTATGATCTCTCTTAGATCTGCCCTTTGGCGAACCTTATAGTCTAATGAAGATCGATCGGACCGAGAAGCTTTGAGGCCAAAAGACCAAAGGTTGAATTCAGCGTACCCAGTCTCGAGCCATTGGTGTGCCCTTAATCTTGGATTTGCGAGGCATGCATTGAACCGCTCTTCACATACCATTGTCTTCGCCCGAATTTCACAGTCTGTAGGACTTAGATTCTTAGCCATCTCTTGCTCTCATGCTACATGAAAAGTGGTGGATGAGACAAGTGAAGTATTGCACGATGCCAGTGGCATGGACAAGGACAAGGATGGTGTGTAATAGCTCGGGTAAAGACCGTATGGGTACGTAGCTCACTTTTCTTCTTCTTCTTCTTCTTCTTTTTTGGGGGGTGGGGAGGGGGGAATAGAGGCACGAGTCATAATTGACAGGACATCGATGCATAGCTGCCTGAAACCTTGATAAGTAAATTAAATTGGACCAATCAAACAATGACTACAGGAAGAAGTAAATAAATTAATGAGGGGACGATGCAGACGGCGTTAACTGCGGAACATGATTTGTTTATCCTGCGCCAGAGTAGAATTTTCCTACCTATTAGATGAGGGCGATGGTAGGCGTAATCATGGAGTATTACCTGCCGCTCCCGCTGCTGAATGGCTGACTTTGCAGGTTGTATTTGTATCCACAGAAGAAATAATGAATACTACTTATACTTAGTAGCGCCGAATACTGTGTTGGTAAAGCTCTAGAGGCTGTTCATATGCTAAGGCTAACCCATGACCGCGAGCGTAAGTTTTTGGCACTCTTTTACTTCAACATCTGATATACTTGAAATACAATGGAGAAGTGCTGGTTTGTTCTGAAACAGAGTCATTACCCGCCTCCCGACCTTCCTAAGAGCGGTATTGGCATGGCGAATGGGGCGATCTCCTTAGGACACATCATTCCAGATTCCATCAATCTGGACGACGTCATCAATCGGAGCGAAGAAGGCATAAAATTTACGCCAACGGTTAAAATCCATCACACGGCATCCTGGGGGGTAGACTGGAAACGAGACACGGGCTTGGAGGCGGCACTATCCGCAAATGTAAAAGCGTCGATCGGAGCTGAGGTGCCAGTTCTTGCGGAGCAGCAGATTAAACTTGCCTTTGAGCACACCGAGAAGAATCACAAAGAGTTTGGTACTCTAGATCGATATATTATCCAGGTGGATCGAAAGTTCATACGGGGGATTCTCGAGGATAAGGTGGTGAACGACCATATTAAGCGAACTAAGAGAGTTCGACTGTTAGGAGTTGGAGGCCAATGGAGCGTTTTCATGATTACAGGTATCATTGTTGCAAGAGGCGCCAAAGGAGAATCGGGAGAGAACGAAACACTTGGAATAAGCGAAAGAACCGCAGTGTAAGTCTAACATCCTTTTGTAGAGCTTCAATTCCTAGTAATTAGCTAAGGCATTGTGGACAAGAAATGGTGCAGATATGGTATCAGGTGGCTTAGCAGAGGACTTCGAAAACAGCAAAATCACATCTTTGTCGGCACAGAAGATGAGCGACTTCGTTTGGGCCGTAAGACTCACGAAGATCTGGCAAGGCGCCTTAGAGAAAGATTGGAATTTTAGGACAGTAACCAGAGGGGCCACTTTCTCTATGGATTGTGAGAAGCCATGGAGAGATGAAATTCAAAGGACACTATCGCAAGAACTACCAGACGTTGGGATGTTTCAGACTTTTGACCTTCCGGATGAAGAGGGCATGATTGTATATTAGGGTTGTCATACGTTGAAAGGACGTGCGATCAGATGCCCTCACAATAAACGTTGCATATAAACATATAACATACCACCAATTGCTGTTTGCTTCGAGTGTTAGGCCGCATTTACATATATTTTACAGTGTTCGGCTATAGCGAATGACTGCTGTATGGTTTTGACACGGATGCTGGAGATACATACGCTGTAGTAGATGTAAGCTGAATCCTGAGTACTTCCTTTTATCGAACAGATTGCTTGGGAAAAGCGGCCGTACTAAAGCACTTAATTTGCGTATCTAACTATAATTGTCTTAATTGTTGTGTATGTGCTGAAATTGCTGTACTGGACTGCTGAATCTTCTATGCCAAAAATAGGCGGAAAGAATTATTTCCCGTCTGTCCAAGAAATATACTCCTTGACTGACTGTAGCTATGCGCCTCTCTCAACGAGAGAGGGATTGGAGCCCTGCTGACTGCATGCACGTACACGTAAGTCAACCAACCGAGACCTCCACTCTCCGAAAATTTCGTGATTGGGCTGCATGGTTGGGTTACATGGTTGGAATGTTTACTTGGGCAGCTTAGTTGGGCAGCTTAGTTGGGCAGCGCGGTTGGGCTTTTCACATACGTGTGGTCAAAGTATGGATCTAGCTTGTGTTTGTGATATCGGTATCTATGTAGCAAGCTGTTTGCAACATCGAACCCGACGGTTATATACTCTCAGAACCCATACATATGCTAACAACGAGCTCGTTCAGGTCCCAGCTATAAAAATCTATATCTCTCAATCCATGGGTAATTCCTGGTGGCGCGGTCAGAGGCTGGAAGAGAAATGGATATATATAAGGCCTTATTATCAGCCACTTCATCGCAGGGGAAGGCGCTTACAAAGCCCTTAGCAGAGCTGAGCTCTCTTTCCTTGCTTGCCTTTGCACAGGAAGTCTGCTCTCGAATTAAATATGAAATTAAAGTACTGCCAAAAGAGCACGGGCAATATACACCGCGCGGAATACTTCAAGGAAACTTAACGGGCTTTCATGCAAGATTGATGGTGCTTGGGGATGCCTTGAGTTACGATGACACGAAAAATATTCTCAACGCTCTTGGCATGCTTGAGAAACTATGCCAAGTAAGTTATTCTATGTTTGAGGTTACATTTATCCCGGCGTCCAGGGTTTTTCTTGTGCAGTTTATTCTGGAAGCCCCAGTTTATCTGAGCATGAGAATCCAAGGCGATCGATTTTAATCATCTGAAATATGTCCTAATTCTTTATACCTCAACAATTCACTGTATTATTTTTGTTATAGGAGCGCCAAAGATTGACAGGGTCGCTGATTATAAGCTTCTCATAGTGGCCAAATCAATATAAGCTAGTTGGTGTTAGAGATAGCAACTTCTCCCCAACAGATTATCCTTTCATTTATATGCTATTAACGAATGGAGAACATGCTAGCGTGTCGTTGAAAAAGTTCTTTGATGACTTCAAACTAAAAGATACAAAGAAATTTTGGATAGAATTATCCACTTCTTTGGAAGCTGCGGGCAATCAAGATATAGGTTCCACTCTCAGAGGGCCTGACCTTTCTGAGCTTTGGGAGCGAAGAAATGCAGTTGAAACCTGCCAGGATAAGAAGAGACCAATTATTAACTTGCACAACTCCCTCATGAAGTACTACTGTCACTGCAAGCCAGCTTGCAACTATATGGCTGCGAATATCCGGCTCAATTGCAATAATACCCCCCCACCAGACAGTAATGTTTCCAACTTTAATATGTTGTTTCAAGATCTCCACATTCCAAATTCAGAATCAAACTGCTATTGGCGAAACATTCAGATATCAGTTTGCACTAGGTATGAAATAATTCTCCTTCGCTATGCCATTATGTTTTACGGCTGAGGCCAGGTTCAGGAAAGTTTCTTTTAAAGAGAATTCAGACGATAAGAAACCAGAAAGACCCGACGGCATCTCCGAGAGCTCAGAGATTCTAGACAAGCTCGAACTTTGCAAATTTATCATGGGAGCTCGAAGAAGTCAACTCCAAGTGCAGCTAATCCACTCAAAGGGCGATCTAAGGCTGAAAAAGGAGGATCGGCCATCAAGATGATTCCTAACTAACGTTCCAAGCACGTCTCTTGCCAACCTCTTGAATTCCTCCAAATTAACAAATAAAAACAAAACAATTCTTTCATATCTCTTGACTGAGTCTGTTTGGCAATATTATGACTGTAACTGGTATGAATGGAGTAACGAGACCGTTCAGTTCATGTCAGAACGAGTTAGAGCAGACGATAATTCTGAGGTTATTTTCACCAACCAACCTTTTCTTTATGCGAAATTCAACGATAGAGTGGCGCAAGAAGCCAATGATGGCATCAGCATGCGAAAATCCCACAAATATCCAAAGATTCTTGCACTCGGCATCATGTTACTTGAAATACAGCTCGGTCGCAAGCTCGAATCCTTCAAGACCCATGACTACTATGACCAGAACCCAAGCATCGCGCAACATCTTCTGGCATTGGATCTTCTTCAGGATAGGAAATTATGGCCACCAAAGGATACATGGACGGTGGTGAAAGAGATTATTGAGATCTGCATTGATGACAAAAAGGCAAAAGCGATACTCAAAAATGATAGCCGGGACATCCGGCAAATGATCTATGAACACATCGTGGCTCCATTCCGTGTGTTTCTTCTGAAGGCTTGGAAGCCAGAAGGCATAGAAAATGTTGATCCTATTACGCTTGAGAATGCGGCACGATCCAAAAAAGTCGTGGTCCAAGTCATGAAAGATCCGTCCCGTCGCGAGACAAATGAGCCAAACCTTGGTCAGTCGTAAATCAGCCCTCTCTATTTAGGCTCATGCTGTGCTGACCAATCTCTGGATTAGAGTCCGCCGAAAATTGGTTACAGAAGTTAGGTGACTTTACCGAAAGGCTCTCCATTGTTGGGGAAAGAGATGAGAAGAATTGTCCGCAAATAAAGATTGCTATACTTGACACAGGAATTACGAAAGAGTACTACGATGAAGTCTATGAGTACATACAAGAATACAAAGACTTCGCCTCCAAGAAAGATGAACTTTATCAAGATTGGACTGGACACGGAAGCACGACACTTCGTTTGCTGCTGAAGCTGAATTACGATGTCAAAGTATTTGTTGGAAGAGTTTTTGAACAAAACTATGCATACAAGGAGACGGAGCGAGTCATGGCAGAGGTATGTCTTCAGAGATAAGAAGGCTTACGTGGGATTGTTAAACTGTCTCCATGCTAATGAAGGACTTGCACCAATAGGCCATAATTCATGCAAAAATGAAGTGGAAAGTCGACATAAAATGCATCCCTTCCGGCTTCGACCTAGACCTTTCGCATCCGCCGTTTCGCGATCAGCTATACGATGCGGTAACTGCCACTCCGGAGCTTAAATCGGACCCCAAGACTCTCATCTTTGCGGCAGCCTCTAATGACGGCTTCGGTAGTGAAATTACTTACCCTGGTTGCCTCTCGCAATCATCGAAATTAATATGCTTATTTTCAACTGCCGCCGATGGTGATCCAGAAAGACCAGGTTTCAACCCTGCCGCTGTACCTAACACCTACAATTTTGCTTTGCTAGGTGAAGGTATCAGAATCGATGAATACGATAAAGAATCTGTCCGAGGCACATCTTACTCGACTATTATCGCGGCGGCTACTGCTGCGTATATCATGGACTTTGCCAATCATTCAGATGTAAAGGACAAAATCCCAGAAGTCCGGTATCTTCGAGAAGTAGACGGTATGACATCGGTATTCGCAAGTATGACCGCTATCGTCAAGAATGGGTACCATGTCCTCAAGCCATGGAGGTTAATGGGCTATACACAAGGTACATCATTAAGTAGAGAAGAGCACCGGCAAGAAATACGTAGAAGTATTTCTAAAGCGTTAAGCGAAAGATATTATCGTCGTTATTTCCGTTAAATAAAATATTATTTCTGAATGTATTTGTTATTAAAATGATATTACACATGTATAATTAAAACTATGTTTCATATTAGTTCAAAAATAAAACATACAATTTTGTTGAATATATATATATATATATATATATCGAATTGAGGTTTATTTAATTCAAATTTCAAATTACTTGCATTATAACCCCCTAGTGTCGAATTTATAAGTCTACCTACCTATCTATGCCACCCATCTAGGCTCACTGGTGCCCACCAACTTCTTATTCAACCGCGTATAATGCCACCACAACGAAAAGCTCAAAATAGTACCCACAGCTAGAAATCCAGCATTAATGCCATGGCCCAAGCGGTAGAAAGGCGCATCTTGCGCGCGATAGATCCAAACACCTATAATCTGACCAGGCCCCGTAAAAGCAATGTTGAGTCCCGTAGCTAGAGATCCAGCGGTGGTAGTCCGCACATTATCCGATATCCAGGCACATAATGGAGGCAGACCGGCAAAGACACCGGCCGTACTAATGCAAAGCATTGCATAACGAGCAGCAAAAAGATGGCCCGGTAAACAGGCTGTAAAAATGTATTAGCTTTGAACCCGTCACAAACTTGTGATAGATCTAGCCTTACCTTGAATAATAAAAGCAATGGTGCCAAAGAGGAAGCACCCGCCAGCTACGAGACCTCTCGTCCTCTGGCGGTCAGATATCATTGCCAAGACGAGAGTAACGACATAAGCTACCGCATAAGGGGGAATTGTAAAAAGCTGGGCCTGAAGGTTCTTGTACCCAAGGCCAGCGACAATTGTAGGGGCAAAGAGCGACAGCGACGAGACGCCAACGCCGATGCACAAGTATGTTACGTAGTGCACATATAGCCTGACATCCTTGAGGGTCTCCTTTGCGTCTTCCCAGTTGAGCTTTGCGTCACTATAAGATATCAGTGATTGTCCACACTGAGGAGAAAATGTGGGTTCCTACCCATGAGACGAATTTACACCAAGGCGTAGCACTTGAATGGCCTTTTCCTCTTCAGTAAGCCAGCTGGCCTTTTCCGGATAACTTGGCATAAACAAGAATGTCAAGATTCCCAGCGCAACTATGAAAGAAATAACAGCATTAGAAACAGTTCGTTATATAAGCGGGACAGATGAAGGTATTGATAGCTTACTGGAGGGAACGCCTTCGACAATGAATAGCCATCGCCAGCCTTCTAATCCAGCTCTACCATCTAGGTGTCCAACACCAAAGGCAATAGCACTGTATACATGCAACACCGTCAGCAATCACCGATACCTGAGCAGGAAATCGCAAACATAGACCTACCCGCCAAACGCACCAGCCAGGGTGGCGCTGCAAAGGAATAATGCAATTCGAGTTGCCCGCTCTTCCGCCTTATACCAGAAACTCATGAAGAAGACCATTCCAGGAAATATACCGGCCTCGAAAGCGCCAAGGAAGAACCGAAGCGCCGCTGTGCTGGCAAAGCTATTCGCTCCGGCAATAGCCGTGCAGAAGGCCCCGAAGCCGATGACCAAGAAGCCTAGCCAACTATTTCATAAGGATTGTTAGTCGATAAGAAACTTGTAGTAATATATCGGTTGTTGTGTGTAGGAATCGTCTTACTAGTTAGGCTGGAAAGCCTTTGCGGCGAGGTTGCTTGGTGCCTCGAATATGGAATACGCCACCAAAAAGACCATGAGAGCAATGGTATACTCCTTAGTAGTCATGTGTGTTGAATCAAGTAAATCATGGCCTTTGTCGGCGTTTAGGATTTTCGCATTGCCTGATTCGACAGTCAGTTAGGTGATACGATCTCATTTTGCAGAGACAAAATATCTAGAGCATACCAATATTGGATCTATCCATATAGCAGAGAAGGTAGATCAAAACGGTAAAAGGCATTAGCCGTGTATCAATCTTGCTCACGATTCTAAGCACCCGCATCGCTTTGTTAGTTTCGTTCAGCATGCCATACTAGTGGTTATGATAATGACTTGCCTCTTTTCAATGGCTGGATCAATATCCTGAGCGCGCTCAAAGTGAGAGCTGACGCCATCTTCGATTGTCTTTGGTAGTTTTTCATCTTCCATGGCTTCAACGAATAATAATTTGAAGTCTATAAAGAGATGATTGTAGGATCGAGTAAAAGGTAAGAGTAGGTATGAACTAATGCAAGTCCTGGAAAGAGACCGTGAATCAATTAAATGCGGGGAGAATTCGACGGCATATATAAACGAAATGAACGGAAAGAACGGCAAGAGAGGGGATAGCAAGACAATATTGGAGTTGATATCTCTACCCGGACTCAAAAGCTGCCAGAGTGTTGAGATGAAGTCTTGTCCATGCACCCTTCTCTGACAGAAAGGTAAGACATGCAGGCCTTTGCCGAGTCCCTCTCCCCGCCCTTGCTTAGAGGAGGTCTCCCCATGGGGAAATGCTAGTGGCATCAAGATTAGCCGGTAGACGATAGGCGAGGGGCGAATGGGAGCAACTCGACAATGATGCTAGTGGAGATGGCTTGTTATACTAGCGCTGGCTCGGATCCGGTAGACAGTTCAGCTACGGAGATGGTACGGAAACGCCTGATGGTCTGGGTAGCTAGCCGCATGGGCTTTTGAGTTGTAGCTAATAGGAACACTCGTGATAGGTTCATACTCGTGTCGGCTGTCTCTACTCGGCAACACAAAACTCTGTTTGTCTGTGGCAGCCACCACTATAGGTTTACGCTAGATTTAACCATGTGGCTCTATTAAACAGCATTGTATCATTATATGATATAAAAATGGCAGCCAAAGATCTCTTGGCTCAAGTACTTGCCGTCCACACGGGCGCCCAGCTTGGTCTGGCGTTCGATAATCACTTCCAGAAGACGCGCCACTTTGAGAGCTGTCTGCGCCCCCTTTTGGTCCAGTCCTCCAATAGGCAGCCCGTCCCCTTCATTACTATCAAACCCAGAGTTCGGTCGTTGACCGGTCATGCCACTTAGCCGACCGAGAGCTCGAAGCTGTAACACTGCCCATTCCTGCTGCACGGGGTCGGACACCTCACAGCCAAATAAGAAGCATACCCACATCAAGCCTGGATGAATAGCAGTAGAAGTCGTGCGTGGGATGCTCGCGTCAAAAGCGTGCTGATGTATAGGTTGGCCGACGCTGCGGCGCATCATATTGCCTGTCTGTTTCAGAGCCTTGCGAGCAATGGCGGTGTGCTGTAAAGTCCAATAGGCGACACGGTGTATATATATGAAATGTGCCCAAAAAGTGGCGATGTAGACGCTAAACAGCTGCTCCAGCCTGCGAGCGATATTCTCACTGACAAATAGCCGCAGCTGTGAAGCATCTAGATCGAGAATACTGGGACGACGTCGCCAGAGCTCCTCCAACTCTTCCTCAAAGCCCATGCATGCTTTCATTACCTCCATCTCATCTTCAGGAGTCCCACGTGAGCGGTGGTGGCGATCGTGGCAGCCAACCCGCCGAGAATATGCTTGAGATGCCATATGAAATTCGAACGCCGGCTGCAGTAATATGTTGAAGACGCCCATACACACTACATTCTTAGGTATTGTGGGCGGGTCGGTCAGCAATGTAGTAAGTCTAGAGCCACTATTACGAGCCTTTGTAGCGGCGTTTATGCCTCTTTCTCCTGTAGACGCAGCAATAGGTGACATGCCGTCGATATTGCTGAGGGAATCACTGTCTGATACCTCCATGGTAGCCGCGCTGGCAACACTTGGACGTGGCTTTCTTATGATTTCCAAGGCCGGATCTGATAAGAGATGGCGGCCGCCCATATGAGACATCTTGGCGTCAAACGAATCAAGCCACTGGAAGAGACTAGCAGAGCCAGTATCCCAGCCACGACCGTTGACGATGACTTGCTCAGCCATGTCTTCTGGGAAGCTGGGATGGACCTGATCATTCCCGTCATAGGCGGTTTCAAACCAAGCCAGCAAAAATATGACGACCAGTAGCGCTCGGCTGCTTCGCTCCTCCCATCCAGCATGCGAAAGACTCAGTTTGAGTGCGACACAGGTAACGTCGTGTAATCTTAGGGATAAGAGACCAAAGTCATCGCGGCAAGTAGACACGCGGCTCCCCAATGCAGCCAGAGCGGCTGGCCGGCTAGGCTCGAACAGCATAGCACTGAGAGCTGCAAGGGCATGCATGACGGCTCCGTATTCGATTGAATTGTGCTTGCCATTGGCCATGTGAAGCACGTACTGCTTGATCTTGGGCCAGCCCAGCGGATGGATGCCGGCGAGCGAAGCTGGAGGCTGGATTGCGCACTCAAACGTTCGCAGCAGCAGCTCTTGTTGGGAGTCTGATAAGAGCGGTGGTGAAAAGGCAAAGGCTGGTTTGTATCCTGTGCCGCCTGTCTGTCCAGTGCCTCCCTGTCCGTTTATACTAACAAGTTGAGAATCGTTTGTGGTTCGAGCAACGCCATGTATTCTTGGACTGTTGTCCACGTTTGATGCTGTCAAGGCGTTATTCCCGTCCATATCAGGCCAGCCAGATGATTGATCGGAGTTGAAGAAGTTGGGGCTAAGGGCACTAGTAAATCCCAGTGAGGTGAAGGAAAAAGCTGAATCCGGGAGTGGTACTTTGTCAAACCAACTGGGACTCCAAGGCGACTGTGAGAGGTCCCCTGTAAGATCTCCCGAAGGCACGGAAGTAGAGCCAAGATCGAGTGCTGCCGTTGTGGGAGTTATGTAAGAGGCCATTGAGCCGGTGATGAGTGAGTTGGAATTTGTGCTTGCAGTAGGAGCTCCAAACTGGCCGCTAATACTGGTGGACAGCGTCGGCTGTGTACTGTGAAGAGCATCTCCAGTCTGATACGAAGTCACTCCCGAGAATGACGACGAGGATTCATCCACCTCGTCCGTTGTGATGCTGAATCTTCGCGATGTGTCCATGTTGGAATCAACATCACCATCAACATCCTGTCGAGGACTGGCTGAGCTGTTGTCAAGTGAAGGCGGTCTCCGTTGGCTGCGTCGTGGTTGGGGAGGCTGGAATGCGCATTCAAGCTTGAGTCTATCACAGTGGCCACAAGTTGGTCGCCTCTCGTCACAGCGAACTCGTCGAAGACGGCATGTTGAACATCCGTTTTTGGACCGCGGACCAGAGCGACCGAGCGCGATGCTTTGACGCCGAACAATTCCGGGTCGAGAGGACATCTTGATGCATGTTATGAGCTCTGATGTAGAAAGTAGAGTCGCTGTTCTGAAGACAACTACATGTAGTAAGAACATGAATACAGGCAAGAAGAGGCTGCCCTTTCCACGCCTAAACCAAAGAGAAATGCGGGGGCGGAGAAAGGGCGCCATGGTGCGCTGCTAAAAGCCACTAAACGCACTATCGCAGCCACATTCATAGCGCGCTCTCTCCTCATTTTTAGCGGATAGAATGGTGTAAGCAAAATTCCGGCTTGAAATACCTACTCGATCGTACGTGCAAAGAGAGACATCCATGTTGATCTATGCCATCGCCACCCCCAAAATCTTACACATGATATAATAAGATATATGCATATTGCATCTACAACTTGGCTCTAGTGTTATACGCTCCCGGATTCAGGTTCCACGGCAACTCGGCCGCTGCCCACGCCGAACTCGCCTCTCCCTCCGCAAGAACGCTCTTCCAATCCTCACGACTTATAGACCGAGCCTCTTCGGCAGGATTATAACCCAACCGACTACGTCCATCTTCTTCTGGCTTCGTGTCCTCGATCTTTGGAGCTACCTCGCCGTCTATCCTCTTGTATATCGTCACTACTGTGGCGCCTCCCATGCCCATGTTGTGCTGGAGACAATACCTTGTTGATGCAACGGAACGGCGCTTTGCCCATCCACGAAGATGCCAGACTGTTGCACAGATTCATATTAGCCATGATGTCATATCTCAATGCACATGGATAACAGCATAAGAATACTTACCCAACTCGGCACATTGTGCTAGACCAGTCGCTCCCAGGGGATGACCCTTGGAGATGAGTCCCCCACTCGGATTCACGATCCACCCTTTCCCCTTCTTCTTTGGATTATATGTAATGAGGCCATCACGAACCAGCTTCCAACCTTTGCCTTCCTCGGCCAATCCCAGGCCTTCGATAGCACACATTTCATTCGTAGTGAAGCAATCATGCAACTCGATGACTGACACGTCTTTGGGCGTGATACCCGCCTGTTCATAAGCACGCTTTGCCGCATTCCGCGTCATATCAGACCCGATGAGCTCAATTGCGCTTCGCGATTCGTATAGCTTAGAAGAATCTGTAGCCAGAGACTGGCCGGCGATCTGAATGGCGGTGCTACGGAGATAGGGATGAGCAGCCAAGAAGGATTCTGAGACAATCACAGCTGCCGCTGCGCCAGTCTAGACAAGTAATTGGTTAGTTGACCATCATTTAGCAGTATCTCCGATGCTTACAGAAGAAGGGCAGCATTGCAATCGTGTGATATCCCCGGCTATGACAGGACTAGACAACACATCTTCGGCCGACACTGCCTTGGACAGCTGAGAGTAAGGATTGCGCGTGCCGTGCTCTCTATTAACAGCAGTAATCTGTGCAAAATCTCGCCTCTCAGCACCACAAGGGCCTCCATATCGCTGCAGATACTCTGCTTGGGCATTGCCATAAAGCTGAGGACTCCATCCCGGCGACGGTTTGCCGCGCTCAGACTCGGGTATCTGTGTCTTGGACAAGTCTAAAACGCGAGACAGTGGATTGGTGCGATCTTTATGTGTCTGTGGCAACACGCCCGGATACATCTTGTCAAATCCTGCGACTAGGACACAGTCCGCGTCGCCAGAGCGGATGGCCTGGTTCGCCAGCCATAATCCTGTGCTACCAGAGCTGCAGTAATTGTGAACGTTGAGGATAGGAATACCCGTCATGCCGAGGCTGTAAAAGACGCGCTGGGCACATGTTGAGTCGCCAAAGACGTAGCATCCGATGCCTTGGTCTACCTTATCAAAGGTAAGGCCTGCGTCTAAAAGTGCTTTGACGCAAGCTTCGACAGCTAGGTCGAGATAATCTGACTGCGGGTTGGCTGCTAGATTGGCTGATTTTTTGGGAGAGAGGAACGGCGTCATGCCAACCCCGACAACAAAAGATGAAGATGAATTAGGCATTTTGCTGTGGCTGTTGTATCCTAGATGAAACTATATTACAAAATGCTGTCTTGTAGAAGGTAGTCTGGGAAGAAAAGCTCTCGCTATAGCCTGGAATGGCAAAGCTTATTATCATGGCTTATGAGGAGGGAAGATTCCGATCTCGCTACCAATTCCACAACATGCATCTGAAGTATTCGTAATAATTCCAATTTTGGTAAAATGATCTAATCGTTAGCTACCTTGCTCCACTGCAGGTAGTTGATGCTCATTTTGACGATAGACGACAGCCGAGACCCACTCAACCCGCTCGTACTTTGGTGCTGGGACTAGTAAGAATGGCTAGACGTGTTAAATAAGTCAATTGCGGCAATTCAATAAAGTAAGAAATGTTACTGCGATTAAAAATAAGCTCAAAGAATGGTTGGAGGGTGTTAATACACAATTTGATGGAACAAGTCTATGACAATATACCATAGTAACCATCATCATAGAGGGCGTGAAGATGAAGGCTCATTCACAACTTGAACCCAGATAGCAAAGGATTATAGTAAAATATATTCCAACTTATAAATAATCTAAACAAAACCATAACAATCCAGCCCTACAACCGACTCGGCATCCTCGCCGCCCCATCCAGCCTCACCACCGTCCCATTCAACATCCCATTCTCAACCACGCTCCTCACCATCTGCGCAAACTCCTCCGGCCTCCCCGCCCTCGCCGGAAACTCAAGCGTCTTATTCAAGCTCTCCCTCGCCTTGTCCGGCATCCCCTCCACCATGCCCGTGTCAAACATCCCCGGCGCGATGCACACCGCCCGGATCCCCCACCGCGAGAGATCCCTCGCCAGCGGCAGCGTCATGGACGCAATCGCGCCCTTGGCCGCGCTGTAGGATACCTGGCCCTCTTGCCCGTCAAAGGCAGCTGCCGAGGAGACTGTGATGATGACGCCGCGGGAGCCGTCGCCGTCGGCGGGCTGCGTTGCCATGTGAGGCACCAGTTGGCGGATGACATCGATTGTGCCGGTGAGACTGATGTCGACGACCTTTTTGAAGGTTTCGAGTGCTAGAGGGGTGCCGTTCTTTGAGAGAATCTGTAGTCGTCGTTAGCATAATCGCAAGAAAACAGTAGTACAGTAGCTAGCTGGTAGTATTATAATCTCACCTTTGCTGGACCAAGAAACCCAGCGCAGCAAACCACCGCAGCAATGGGCTTCTTCGTCTCCTTACTCCATGCAACGACACCTTCCACCGCCGCAGCAACATCCTCCGTCCTGGAGACGTCGACTTTGAAATATTTCTGGCCTTGCAATTCCACTGCGATGCCCGGTGCGCCTTTTGGAAGCTGCAAGTCAAACACTGCTATCGAAGCGCCGAGGCTGCGCATCAGCTTGACTGTGGCTGCGCCGAGGCCAGAAAGGCTGCAAGTGCAATTCAGCCTTAGTTTAGCTTTCAACGAACTAATAATTTGCTGCAATAGCAATCCGCACTTACCCTCCTGTAACAATGACAATTTTATCCTGGACATTCATATTGATGGTATTGCTGTTGTTGTGCTCATCACAATTGTCTTGCCGGAATTGCCTTAAATCTAGCATCTCAAATTGCCCGAGGTAAGTCCACATGGCTGTTTCTGCTCCTCCTCGAATTCGTAAAGGGCCGCACTCCGCCTGCTACTTCAAGCAAACCGAACTGGATCCATTTTCCCCCCAGATTGCGCTATCTCCTTTTGAGTGAGAATCCTCAGATCGCCAATTCTTTAGCTTGGCGGCGGCGGTGCCCCACACATCCCCGTCGCCTGTCGTCTATCGCCTGTCGCCTTTCGCGTTTTGACTTAACCGTCACATCGTCATCACGCGGGCACTCGCCAAATTCCGATATACGCCTAATTTTGGCTATTGAATGGAACATTTGAGAAATGTTTGGCAAATGCAGTAGCCGACGTGCAGTAGCGTAACTCCCTCGCCAATGAAGAAGAAGCGCTTCCCCTCGCTCGGCTCCCGGCCCCCCCGAATCGGCCCCACATCGGGCCCGGCAGCGGAGCGCCATCCAAGCCCAGAAACGTCCTCACCCCCTCCTCTTATTCATTCTCTTCAGATTATAGCTTTCCTTAATTGTCCAAAAAAAAAAAGAAAAAAAACACATGAATTTTTTTTCTTCTCCCATAGCCATCACTCCCTCTCAAACTCACAGCATGGCAAACCGCAGAGAATCCCGCCCCGGCATCAAAGCCATGTCCTCCTCCAGCAAAGCCAACCTCTCCATCCTCCACGGCCCAGCCCAGCCCGTCCCCATCCACAAGACATTCGGCAACCTCCTCCGAGAACAAACCAAATCCCAACCCTCAGCCCTGCTCGTCGCCTCAGACCACCAGCAGAAATCACTATCCTACGCCGAGGCAGACTCTCGCTCGGATGATCTAGCCCGGGGACTCGCAGCCCTCGGCGCCAAACAAGGCGACCGCATAGCCATCCTCATGGGCAACGAAATCGAGTACATCGAAACCTTCTTCGCGTGCACCAAGCTCGGCGCACCAGTAACCCTCGCAAACTACGCATACACCGAGCAGGAGCTGCACTCGGTCCTCTCATCCTGCGGCGTCTCCACGCTCGTCATGGTCCCCCGCTTCGACCGCTACGACTACCGCGCCTGGATCCCCAACCTCAGAAAGGGCATTCCTTCGCTCAAGAACATCGTCGTCGTCAACGCAGACAAAGAACCCGCCCTCGTCAAGCTCGACTACCAAGACTACGAAGACGTCATCCTCCGCGGCCGCAGCAACAACAACAACTTGGACCTCCTCGCCCTCGAGGCAAACATCCACGCCCGAGACGTCATGAACCTCCAATTCACCAGCGGCTCGACCGGCCTCCCCAAAGCCTCCGCCCTCACCCACAGCGGCATCTACAACGCGGGCCGCTACATCGGCAGCACAATGTACCTCACAGCCTCGGACCGTATCTGCCTCCCCGTGCCGCTCTTCCACAGCTTCGGCCTCATCATCGGCCTCGCCGTAGCCACAGCGTACGGGGCATCGCTCATCCTCCCCGCCAGCATCTTCAGCGTCGAGGCCACGCTGGCCTGCATCCCCAAATACCGCTGCACGGGTCTCTACGGCGTGACCACAATGTTCGTCGCCGAGATGGCCCACCCTCGCTTCCACGACTTTGACCTCTCCAGCCTGCGCTTCGCCATCCTCTCCGGCTCCGCCGTCCCGGAGCCTCTCATGCGCAAGGTCTGGTCCGCCTTTGGCATCACGCAGACACACACAAACTGGGGCCTCACCGAAGCCTCCTCCATCGTCACAATGACCCGCGACACCGACTCCATGGCCCAGCGCACCGTCACCTCCGGCCGTCTCTTCCCCGGCTTCTCCGCCCGCATCGCCGACCCTGCCACCGGCCGGACCGTGGTCCGTGGCCAAAGAGGCGAAATCGCCCTCCGCGGCAACGGCATCCAAGCGGGCTACTACGCAAACCCGCAACGCACCGCCGAAGCCCACCGCGTCTCGCCCGAAGACGGCCTCGAGTGGTTCCACACCGGCGACGAGGGCTACTTCGACCCGGACGGCTTCTTCGTCATCACCGGCCGCATCAAAGACATGATCATCCGCGGCGGCGAAAACATCTCCCCCCTCGAAATCGAAGAGCGCCTCGTCGCCCACCCGGCCGTCGCGCAGGCCTCCGTCATAGGCGTCCCCGACGCCAAATACGGCGAGCAGATCTGCGCTTTTGTCGAGCCCACGGCAGGCACAGAGCGGCCGTTGGACGATGAGCTGCGCGCGTGGGTTGCCGAGACGCTGGCGCATTTCAAGAGGCCGCGGTATGTTATATGGCTGGGCTCGCATGCTGCTTTTCAGGCGTGGCCGAAGACGGCGAGTGGCAAGTTGAGAAAGCCTGACTTGAGGCTCATTGCGGCAGAAATTATGAAGGGGGATGCGGTGGAGGTGGAAGTGCGAGTGCAGGAGCCTGTGAGGGCGAGGCTGTGATTTTGCTGCCTGTATGTATAAGTAATGAATGTGTTCGATGAGACCCTTGTCTAGATGGATGATGACATGGACTTTACTACTACCAGTTTCAGCGAATGATAAAAATTGATAAACTGCCTGTAGTTTCTCTGTATATTCCCCTTTACTTGGCTCATGTAGAATATCCTTTATCTCACTCCTTTTATAATTGCCAATATCACACTAAGTCAACATCAGATTAGATCCCAGTCTGTCAATTTCTAAAAGCCAAAAAGTAATATTAAATATATACAATAGAACGAAACCAATTATCAAGCATTTTTGCTTGAGACCAAGACATTTCTTGGTAAAAGGAGGCTATCTATCTATTCCATTAAAGAAGTCGCATGCAATCTGTTTCCGGCGAAATCTTTTTTTCCCAAAAGTTCCCACGCTATGCATATGCCTAGAGTCCCTCCTGTATATGATTTGCATAATCCAAAATTCCATGTTTAACATTTCTCATTTCTTTCGTTTGTAATTGCATTCGTTTTTTTTTTTTTGTTTTTGCTTTTCTGAACAAAGGAAATAACGAGTGTAGTTCGTGAAGACGATGAGTCACTTGTCCAAGGAGTTTAAATAACTCCTTAGGGCGAGATAATTATCAAGACCAGAACAAAACAAAAGAAAGAGATAAGAGGCAAAGTGGTTGTTTTAAAAAAAAAAGAGAGAAACCCAAGCGCCATCGCAATGCTTTGAAAAATCCAAAATCGCAAAAGCCTTGGATTTCAGGCTTCGGATCGCGCGTCCAGCTTTCATTTCATGATATGCGCATAAAAGTCAGTCGTTCGTTCGTTCGCTCTCACCCCAATCGTCATTCATCAATCCCTTCTTTTGATTCATCAGTGCGCCGTAGTGGTAGCCTTGGAAGACCAACCCCCCGGGCTCAAATGGTCCCACATCCAGGAGAAAATGCCGACTACAGGAGGCGCCCAAACACCAATGCCCTCGCTCTCTTCGGCCGCCGCGGTGCGTGTGGCAGCGGGAGTGGTACGCAGCATCATGTCGTGCGAGGAAGCCGAGAACGAAAAGACCTGAACGTCGTCGACTTGCAAAAAGTTGTATCCGCTCATGACGTCGTAGATGACCTGTGGCTCTTGAGGCTCCACATCTCGCCAAGATTTGCGACTGAAAGGAGGAGTATATACCTTGGAAGGTTTGCGAGGCGGGACGCTGTTGGCATCAACCTTGATGTCAGTCTTGACATCTGCCTTCGCATTCGAGTCGTCGGTATTTGTCTTTTGATCCATCTCGGCCTTCTTCCTAATCTTCGTCTTGGCGCTCGTCTTGACGTTCGTCTTGGGTTTGTCGTTCTTAACGAGTGGGGCTTTGCCCTTGGAACGCAGTTTCTTCTCAGCCTTCTCAGCCTTCTTTACTCTCTTCTCTCTCTTCTCTTTCCTCTCGGTGTTTTCGTTCGCATCAGCCACCGGCGAGGCCACTACCCCCCCCTCTACTATTCTGTTGATGATGTTGGTCTTGATATGAACAAAGCCATCATCTCTCTCCTCCTCAACAATGTCGCCCTCCCGGACATCCTCGACAGGATGGGGCGTTGAGACTAACACAGCCTGAGGAATGCCAGGCGCGATGGTCATCTCTATCAGTCGGTTGTTGGGACCAACGACCGAGTCAACCTTGCGCACCGCGGGCGAAGCCGCTGGTAGGAGTCTAACTTTCCTCTTCTCGAGCTGTTTCCCAAGATGCATTGTGAGGGCACGAGTAGAGATCTTGGCGGATCCGACAACCCATTCCCGTACCGGTTTCTTTCCCTTGCGAGTGCGAACCACGCAGCTATTCTTATCGCCAACTGCTTCCTCCTGACGCTCCCGAGCCTGTGACATAAAGTATACTTGCATCGTTCCGTCCGGCTTCAGGGCCTCTAAAGAAGAAATAGTCGCAGCGAGGATGATGGGCGATTGGAAAAAGGCAGATGTCAGTTGTTGAGCATTCTTGGCACGGCCAGCCATCAAATACTGAAGCCAATTGCCGCTGTTCTGTACGATGAAGTAGGCTGTCTGTGTATTCTCTCGAGACAGAACACAATTCATCTTTCTTCGAGTTGCCACAACGCTGGACGAGGAAGTAATACTAGTAGTTATAGTGTCGGCAACTTCCGCCATGGTCTCCAGGCATGACGCTTCTGACGAATCGGCACTGATGGCGATATCAGGGGTCTCAGCAACTGGGGTCTCAACAGCGGCAGTACTAGTATCGTCGGCTGCACTAAGATTGGGGGCCTCTTCGGCATCCGGGGTCATTGTGGGTACTGCTTCATCCTCCACCAGTGCCATGGACGACTCGGAAGAAGGCTCCTTTGCATCTCCGTCATGCGTCTCAGAGGAGTGCTCTTCAACAATGACAGAAGATTGGGTGGTTTCGACGGAGCACGTGGAGTTCGCGTCAGAACCAGACGCATCAGTGGAGCCAACGGTATGATCAGAGGCATCCGAGGCCTTTCTAGGGCGGAGACTCTGATCGGATTCCCGAGCAGTAACAGAAGTAGCAGTAGCAGCAGTAACAACAATATCCGGAAGAGGCAATGGATTCTGGAGCGGTGTGGCAGGCAGGAGGTGGGGGTTGGAGGCGGGGTCTGAAAAGTCGAGACATACGTTAATGATGTCGCTCTCCCCTATGTCCTTGTACTTACCTTGACCTCGCCTCGCGATGAACTTGGCCGCCTTGAACTCTGGCTCAGGGGAGGCACTGCCAGACCTGGAAAACGTTGAGTTAGCGTAATCGGTTTCAAAGTATTAGTGGTGATGGTAACTGCAGATGGCTAGCAGTATAAGATGGAGGGAGGTGTGGAACATACAATCCTTGCACAATGTCACCCCACGCTTCTCTCTTGAGGGATTTCATCGCGGCTTGAATCCTCGCTTTCAACTGCTTGGAAGACTTGACAACATTAAAGTCGGCCAGAAAAGAGTCCGACTCTGCGCCCTCGGAAAAGGCATTGAAGAAGTCAAGAGACTTTCGCAGTCTAGTTACAAAATAGCTCCTGGCAATGGACGGATACTCTTTGTTGCGGAATTGGAGAAGAGCACGCCTCGCGTCCATTGGGTCTTGTCCGACCTTTGCAGCACGGAGTTTGACGCAGATCTATAATATGGGCAATTGATTAGTTCCTTATTCCTCCTCGTATTGTGACTACCAAGTATGCAATGTACAAGTATCACTTACAGAAACAGGCACAAGAAGGCCAGGTCGTTCCTTGGTAGGCACGCAGGCCTTGACAAACAGCCATTTCTTCGCATCAGGGCTTAGGTTTTGCTCGACAAAGTCGGCAATTCCCTTATTCTGAACCCATGACTCCCCGCTTACAACTCGGTTGACGTGCCAGGCCTGAAAGTAGAAAGTTCCATCTGAATTTCCGCCTCTCCGGGTCATAGTAGGATATAGACTGGTGAAGGGATAAAAACAGATGGGCCGTTTTAGTGAAAAAACGGACTCCCTCTATCAGACAGCAGAGGCAAAGCTGTCTAGTAATAGAAAAAAAAAAGACAAGAAAAGACTAGAAAGGTAGAATTATTCAAGTCCAGTCAAGGTAGGGTCACCGTGAAGATGGGTTGGCATCTCGACCTTCTAGCAACGACAATGGGACGACTGGCCATCCATTATATCTCAGCCATGAAAACTTTGTCTCACATACGATTTGTATGCCTCGGTCATGCATACGATTCAGCTGCATAGATACCTCACGGCCACGGTGTATGAGAACGGAGAATGTGGCTTTGCACAAGTGACTGTCGCGGCATCATTGACATGACAAAGCCGAGACAACTGCATCGACTTGACAGGCGTGGAGCCCGTCACCCATAGCACCCCGGCCACGTAGCAAAGAATACGCCATGCATCATGCATACGGTATATTGCTGGAGCGATATCATTGGTCAAGACGTCTCCGTTGGTACGGATCGATTCGGCTTGCCACCGCTGCATTGCAGCCTTACGTGGAAACATTGGCCTGTACACGGCCACGACTGGGCCCAGTTCCGTCGGCTGTGGCCCAGCTCTCACACGACAGCGCTCGATTTAGCATTCAGGAGGCGTTGCCCGTGGTAAGCCATTGCGTGTTGAGGCGGGTTCCATAGCCGAATCACGGCTGACTGGAGAAACGTGGGCGCAATCAACGCATCCTCTTTAATTCAATAAGCCTCCCTTGGGCATCCTCTCCTTCTCCCCGCAGATGGTAGCGTTGAAATCAGTTACTGACAGCATGAGAATAAGCCGGAGACACCAGAGGCGGAGCTCAGATTTTGCTGCGTCTCGTAATGCTCCGTCCCCCATGTTTTCCCATCTCGATATTGATACGTCACGAGCATCTATTAATGGATATGTGGATAATATACGCAAGGCATCATAAGCTGCTGCTTATCGGGTACGAATGCTTTCTGCTGCGCCGCGTAGAGCCGAGACGAGTATAAGAAGCCAGGTAGTCCCAACGCGCCTCTCGCGCGCGTACATGCTGGAATTATCATCATCATCATCATCATCATTCTTATTCCTTTAGTTGCCCGTTTTGTTGTCTTATTCTCTTTGGTCAATGATTTTGTTTCAGATAGCGTAATTCTCTTGTCTCTGAATCCGCCTAGCCTAGAGTCCTTTGCTCTTCGAGAGACCTCAGCCCACTCGATGCTGGCACGGATGTCTTTTTGCCCCGTCCATCCGGAGCAGCTGCAAGCACACACAGTCTAGGACGAGCTGACCAACAAGCTGGATACCCAAGGAGGAAGCCTGCCAAGAACAATAAAAGTGAGAGATCAGAGATGACGTGAAAATGAGGGAAGAAAAAGAAGAAGTGCGATACCAAGCTGCCAATCAGTGGTCACGAGCAATATCGGCCTCTCCATTACTCGTCCTCATAAGGTGGACAGACGCATCTAGGAAGAGAGAATAGCCTGAGAGGCGAGACGAGGCAAACAGGCAGACGCGCGCGGTTTTGATTGTCCTGATGCAGCGTCCAGCCACCAAACGCAGGCCACGTCGATGCGGTGTTTGAATGGGATGGGCGAGATTCATTGGCGCCTGACCTCGTGACGCCCAGAGCTTGTACCTCGCGCTAGGCACTGGCCGGGCTCCAAAGAGGTATAGATACAGGCACCGATACCCAAGGGAGCATAGGTGAGCTGGTACCTGAGAGGACCTGAGGGGACCTGAGGGGACCTGAGGGGGTTGTATGTCAGAGTCGCAGCAGTGCTGGAAAGGGAAATGGACCCTTTATTGTAGACAGACAACGCAGCAGCCCATAAAAAACGGCGATGGCGCCCTGTAAGCCAGTGGTATTGCGTGCATGCCGTAGGAGGCTCCATCAGGCGTGATGACGAAGCTGGAGGAGCATGTGCTGCGCCCGGGTATTATGAAGCTTCAGCAGTGCTGGGTGTTATCTGTAAACATCCGCAATGGCAGCGTGTTTTGAGCTTTGGGCAAAGAGCCATCAACACACGCCTTTCTAATAGTACTAGGTATCACCGACACCTTCATGCACTAAAGCCAAGGCATAATGGCGGTACGTTCCGTTCCCACCAACCCATGTCCATATGTGTATCCGTATCCATATCCATATCCGTATCCCTGTCGCTCCATCACTCTTATCGTTCAATGATAGAGACTTCAATGCTGTTACTCAGCCTCTTCAACGCCCTCCGTCAGTATCCGCCAGTACCCATCTCGCGGATCCGAGCCACCGAAGCGCCGGATCCCCAGACGGCAAGCAGAGCATCATAGCTTACCATATACGGCAGCAAATCCTGATATCAAAGCGCACACACTGTATGTATGTATGTAGGATGATCCTTTTTCCTCTACCATCTTCTACTACCAGTTAGTCTAGCCCTCCCGCGCCGTCCCGCCCTGAAAGCTTACCTCTCTCGTGCCTCTTCCAACTCAACTCAACTCAACTCACATCTAATAGTCACCGCTCCGAAATCGGGCCCGACTCAAGCCCATCTCGTCGCCCGGCCACTCACAGCCCGCACATCCACAACGCAGCTCACTCCGCACAATGCCATTCGACGAGCGCCGCAGCCGAACAGCACTCGGCAGCAGCATCGGCATCGCGAAAAATCCCCGGTATCGATAGTACGTAGTAGTAGATGCTCGACGGCGCTTATTATGCTTACATTTCATTTTCACCTACCGACCCTGTAATCGGCCTGTTACCTATTACTACTGCCCTCTCTTATTCTGGCATTGAATTTCGTTATCGTAGGATTCAAACCGTGATGCTTACGGGTGTTGCATCTGCTTATTCCAACGTTCCCATATCTCCAGCCCGGCTGCGTGCCCTTTTCGCGCTTCAAAAAGAAAGGCTGCCTCTTCTTCTTCTCTCTTTCTTTTTTCACTTCTCCCTTGCACTTCACCGCAATTAGCCGCAAGCCAGAAAGAGAGAGAGCAACATCAGACCATTTCCCAGTAGCCATTGAACCTGCGTCTGCCACTCCAGTAAATTCCCCAGCTAGACAACACACCCGTCAATAAGCGCGTACTTGCAACTCCAACTCAGCCTTGCTGCATCCTCCTCTCTTTTTCTCTCTCTTTCTCTCTCTTTCTCTCTCTTTCTCTCTCCTCCTTCACGTCAATTCCCTTCCACCACATATCAAATCAAAGACCAATGAAGACAAGCGACTCCGCGTCGCCGCCATTGGCCCCCGCCATCGCCATCATGCCGACATCAGACGGCCCCCATCACCACCTCTCCGTCGGCGCAATGACGTCGCCGCCATCCGCTGCCGTCCAGTCACAGTCGCAGCCGAAGCCGAGATGGAACTCCAAGAACCTCGCCTGGCGCATTGGAGCGGATGCCTCGAGCGCTGCATGCGCTGGCGCACTGGTTGCCCCAATCATAACCATCATTGACCGGTAAGCAGCACAACAATAACCCAACATACATTAGTAGTTATATATATCCATGTGTGTATATATACACTAGCACCGAACATCTTCACATGCATGTCACATGTCCAGCCAAGTTGCATACACACACATACATACAGACATACATGCACATACATACAGACATGCATTCATCACCATCAACATCTCTTCACCCAACCAACCAACCAGCCTGATCTACATCATACCAAAAATGAAATGCTAGCTAACACATCCCTCCACAGCTCCATCATGGAAAACGCCTCCGGCCGCAACTCCCTCTCAAACTCCATCCGCTCCTCTCTCCGCACCCTCCTCCTCCGCCCTCAATCCCTCCTCCTCTCCAAGCCCTGCGCCCTCGTCTTCGCCCTCTACTCCGGCACCTACATGACCGCAAACTCCCTCGACACGCTCGCCTCCACCGCCTCCAACCGGCCCGCCTCCAGCATCACCGCAGGGCCCTCCAAATTCGCCGCCTCGTCCGCCGCAAACGTCGGCCTCTGCGTCTACAAGGACCAGGTCTTTGTCCGCATGTTTGGCCCTCCCGGCGCCGTGCCGCGCCCCGTCCCGCTGCCCAGCTACGTGCTCTTCACGCTGCGCGACTGCCTGACCATCTTCGCCTCGTTCAACCTCCCGCCCTTGCTGGCGCCGTGGATCGATTCCCGGCTGTCCGAGACGCTGCGCCGGCATGTCTCTGGCTTGACCACGGCGCAGTTCATCGCCCCGGCTTCGGTTCAGCTCTTCTCCACGCCGATACATCTGCTCGGCTTGGACATGTACAACCGCCCAGGCGGGACCTTTCGTCAGCGGTGGGAAGTCGTGCGATCAAACTGGCTCGTTAGCACCGCAGCTCGAATGTGTCGCATTATCCCAGCCTTTGGTGTTGGCGGTGTTGTCAACTTGAAAATGAGACGGCATCTCATGGAAAAGCTCGAATAATGCCTCCCTCGCTAGTTTCCCCCTTGTTTCTTTCATTCTTTGCATACGAAGCGATATTCTAATGATTTTTTTTTTCTCAATTCATTTTTTTTTGTTTCGCCTTGTCTTCTCGGCTGGGAAATACAAGACATCAGTATCTTTGCGTTCTCATCTCGGACGCTTCATGAGTAATACGTACATATATGTATGATAGACTAGATGATATAGGCATACCTCAAGAGCCAGCAGCTTGCAGCTATAACAATCATAGAGAATCACGCAGGACAAGAATGCGTACCAAAGTCAATCATTTTCATCCTCATCAATCACAAATGTTCATCTGTAGCTTTCACATCAGTTGGCATCCTTTTCTTTTTTCCATTTGCACCCTTGCAGTTTTTCTTGCCAAAAGTTTTTCTCATCATCTGTCCACCTGTCCATCAATGCATTCATACATACAGAATCCATTCCACCTTTCCATCAATATCGGCAATAAAGCATTTGTACCATACAAACACACAAAGCTAGATTCAATTCAGGGCCAAGCCCAATACATCTCCGTGGGTTTAATGCAGCCTTCGCTCCATACGTCCCATATCTCTCTTCAGCATCCATTCTCTCTTCTGTAAACTCTGTCAAACATAAAGCAAGGTATAGGTTCCGACCCGTCGTCTCTCAACAAAAGAAAAAAAAAATGAATTGTAGAAACAATAACATAAGCACAAATGGCTCGGTAGACCGATATACATCCGACTCAGGGACTCATCCACAACGGGTGTCGTCTCCCTTTCCCAAACGCCCTTTCCGAGGCTTGGCCAATCAAAACGTATCTGAGTAAAACAATCATATAAATGCCATGCTTGAGGGGGCAATTTCTTCGTCCGCAGCTTTCGATAGAGCAGGACAACATGAGCTTAATGCTGAGTGAAAAAAAAAAATAAGTCGAATAGCAGAATAGGTAAAAAGGCCGTCAGCCGGCCTATAATTTTCATGCATCGTCCAGTCCACGTGAGTCAACTTGCATCTGCATGAGAAAATCGTTCCCAAAGATGGCGGTTGCATCTCATGGGGGAAAGTGGGGAAAAATAAGGAAAAAGAAATATTCCCAGCTGGTTGAGGCGGGTATCAGTGGTAAGTGATGGCAAGCGGCTCATCAAATCATGATAATGTCTACTCCACAGCTGGTAAAGAAGAGTAGAAAAAAAAATATAGACATTGAAGAATTAATAGGCTTCAAAATGCAACTATGCCACTTCCACGAACAGCATAAGCTTCTCGTTACGCTCAAGGGCATAGTCGAGATCGGCATCATTCGACAGACGGGGCTTCTCTCCTGTCGACTCGTCCTTGTAAAACAGTTGAACCTGCTCTGAGGGCGATACCTTGAGGCGGTCTTGAATCTTGTCGCAGAGCTGCTGGTACTGGATGTCTGTGGGAACACGGATAGCAATGAGATCGCCGTTGTAGGATATCTTGATCTTCATTACGGCTCCAGGTTGGGCCTGTTGCTGCGGCTGCTGTACATGCTGCTGTTGCATAACTAGTGGTGCTGTTAATAATTGCATAGATCACCAATAGTCAGGGGCACAGAATTCTATGGAAGCTTGCTTACCTTGCTGTGGGTTGCTCACTTGGCGAGGTGTGGCTGAGAGACCAGAGTATCCGTTGCCACTCAGGTTGTTTCGCGATGACTGTCGCGAATCAGGGTTAGCATGTGACCCGGAGGATTGAGAGCCTTGGGAAAGTCGGTATTCCTCGTCAATCGTGGAAGGGTCCATCTCATAGTCGCCTTCTCTGGGGGCGAAGAATTGCTTGACAAGCGTGCAACGAGCAATATAAGGGGGCTGGTTAAGTAGGTTCTTGACGTATGCATCCAGATTATGCAGTCTTCCTTCTGTGATGGCATCCGTCACATAGCTGACGGGGCCAGGCATGTACGGGAGCGTTCGCTTCTGGGTGCCGGTATTACCAGCCTCGGCGGGGAATTCAGTGAGAAGGGCAATCTGGAAGTCATAAAAGTCCTCATAGTACCTGGACAATTCCCAATGTCGCCCATCCTCGAGCTGTGTTTCAATGACAAACCAGTACTTGTCCTCTGCAAAGCAATAGCGAGGTATCCGGGCAGAGATGGGTGCGTAGAGTTCCGTTGTCGCGCTCGATACAAACTCGTTCTGTTGGGGGAGGGCAGCAGGCTGAGAGGGCATGCTTTGAGTGGGCTATTGGGGGGGTTTCTATTAACGCCTGATCGAAGGGCAAAGCTGACCAAAATGGTAGACAGCAAGAGAATAAAGGAGTGCAGCGGAAGCGAACAGGACGGATAGACGGAGGGATCATATGAACATGTTCCGATAGTAAGACGAGCGCAAGGATGGGAAGAGAAGAATCGCGAATTAAGCAAACAGGTAAAAGAGGTAAATAAGGACAATAAGAGGAGAGGAGAGGAGAGGAGAGTGGATGGAGGAACTGGCAGAGTTGAATGAAAAAAAAAAAAAACGAGAGGTCCGCAGTGATAGAAAGCACAAAAAACTCACCTGAGGTCCAGGCTGGATGCTCATCCGCTCCATGCTCTGTTCCAGCGGCTGCGATGGTCCCCCGCCCTCAAACTTGCCCAGCGTAATACTGCTATTCTTGTACGCAGTCGCCATCTTCTTCCACTCCTCAACCTTGGGAACGCCCGCCTGTCTGATGGCGGCATCAGGGTTCTCAATGGCCTTGCCCGTGCCCATATCACGGAGCTCAATAAAGGACACCGGGATCAAGCCTGGACCACCCAGCCGGCCGATAGGCTTAGCGACGAACCACTCCGGGTTGGACTGGGCGATGACGATGATAGCCTCACCGGCCTTGGCCTCCAGCTCGTCGGACCTTTCCGCGTTGAAGTCGTACATGACGACGCCGTACACCATGGCGCCCTGCTTGGCCTTGGAAGCGCGCTGGCTGCCCGGCGCTCCGGCCGTGCCAGGAGGAGAGTGAACCTCGCCGTAGCCAGAGTCATGGTCAGGGTTCTTGTTTGCGGTTGGCGGGCGGCCTCCGTCCGACTGCTGGCTGTCACGCTCAGTCTTTCCTAGCGCTTGGAAGAAAGCAACGGGCACGAGACCACGCGCATCGGGCAGCGCAGGGTTGCAGGCCTCGTACCAATCCGGATCGTCTTCTCGGCCAATGACGTGGAAGAAATCGCCCTTGGAGAAGCTCAGCTCCTGGGCTGAACGAGCCTCATAGTCGTAGAGCGCGCGGATGACCTGCGTAGACAGAGTAAGAGGAAAAGTCTCGACAATAATGCTATAACAACAAGGGAATACTAAGGAACTTTTTTTTTTTTTTTGAAAGACGTAATGAAAAGCCATATTGCAAACGAAGCTCAAGGGGAACAGAAATAACGGAAACGAGGGCAGGCTGTTTGCGCGCGATAGTGTCATGCGACCTTGTCGATTTGGACACAAACAGCGCAAACAGCAGGCAAGACTGAAATTGGAAACAAGGGGACAGAAGGATTCAGACGCAGCACACTGGTTAAACGAACCTTCTTGGGCGGAAGGATTGCGACAGCAGCTTTGGGGGTGATGGAGATGCTGTGCTGCTTCTCCTTGTCGCCTTTCATAGACCGACGAAGAGCCTGTACCAAGCCCATGGCTGTTAGTTGGGTTTCTTCTTCTTCTTCTTCTTTTGGTTATGCTTCTGCTTCTTCCTCTGTTTCTATTCTTCCTCTCTCTTTGTTCGGAGACTTCGTCGCAAGGGAGTTTTTGCTTCTGTTTATCTTTCTGCGCGTACGGCTGTGACTGTGGAGAGATGGAGATCGTGACGGAGTGTGAAGAGCAAGGCAGCTGGGCATGCCCAGCAGGATCGATATACGGGACAGGCCATGCGTGTCGCCGGTCCGGCAAGCGTTTGGGGAGGGGAGCGGTTTGCAGCTGGCAGCGCATGACTTGCGCAGTTGGCAATGACGCACCTTCATCTTTCTGCGTGTGTAACAAACAGGATCGTCCGGGCTGGGGTTTCGTGCAAAGATTCGCAGGGCAGAGGGAAACACAGTCGAGGTGAGGTGAGCTGAGCTGTATTCGGCGATGGGCTCGAAAGGGCCGCGAGGGGTCGCGCAAAAACTAAAGAGGCAAGGGAGGGGTCTTGTCTCGATAAGAAACGGCGGAGTGGCCCGATTCGACTCGATTCGACTCGACTCGTGCGTCGAGAGAGGCGCCGCAGGGCAGATCGAAATCGTGGGACGAGGCGGGAGAGGCGAGGAAGCGCAAGAAGAAGTCGAGCGTTTCGGCTCGGGAAGATGCACAAGAGCAGCGTCTCCTTGGTCTGTCGTGCTTCGCTGTCGGGCGCCACACAAAATGCGCGTGCTAGCACTTTTTAATCTAGCCCAGCGGCTGGCTTTAGCCTCTTGTGTAGTGTCGGCTGCGCCTCGTGCTTCTAGAAGAGTCGAGCCTTGCGCGGCTGCAACGAGCTCACGGGAGCGTTTTTATTTTTATTTTTTATTTTTTTTTCGCTCCTGTGTTGCGACCTTAGATTCGGGCGATGCGGGCGGCCGGGCTGGAAACGTGCAGCTGCGGCGCTTGAGCTCCCGTTGTGGCCGTCTGCCTCGTTTTCGTGGTTGCGCCAGTCTAATCCAAGCCAATCCGGTGCGGTGCGAGACGACGATAGCGCAGTCGCCTCTGGCCTCTCAGTGAGAATAGTGCTACGGGGTGTCGCTCGCGCGCAGGGCCGGTCTAGTGACAGAAAGAAGGAATAAGGGCCGTATAATATCAATAATAATAACAAAAATAAAAATAAAATAAAAAATTACTTGGTATGAGCGACGGCTGCAAAAGGACACCGGGAGACGCGGCTGCAGCTGATGCGGATGGCAAGGACAGACAAGCTGGACAGCTGTGGTGAGCGGGAGAAGAGAAGAGATGCGTGGCGATGTCACGAGTACGTGCACCGGCGCCGTCTGTCTGTACCGCCGCGCTCGCCTTCCCTGCGGTCGCTACCTGGTGAGACAGCCAGCCGGGGTACTCCGTCACTATCCTGCCATCGTTGCGAGTCGTATCAACACCTCAGCTTTCGTCCGAGTAAGCAGCCCAAGCCCCGACCCGTCTTGCTGGGTCTTGGGGGCCTGCCACACAGCATTGGCAGCGCCTACAGACACCTAGCGGGGGTTTTCAGACCGGCTGCCGGTGGGTCCGCCAGCGTCCTAGGCGCTATCCACGCCCTGTAGAAACAAACAAGCGGCGGAAGAGCAAGGGACCAGCAGAAAAGGAGGGGCACAACAAGCAAGGGTTGGCCAGCGGGTTGCGTGAGCCTGCACGAAAAAGACGTCCATGTGCGGCGATTCTTCGAGGCCCCCAGCTGCTGCTGCAAACCAACATCAGCATCTGTAGCAGCAGGCCGGCTTTGCCGCCTTGGGGCCGCAGTTGTTCATATTATGGGACGAACTCCTAGCACCTGCACTACTGCACACCTACCTACAAGTACAGACTCCACGGCGTGCTATTCATAGGAACAACAGCGCCTCTAGGCAGGTCGATCGTCAAATAGATGGAGACGAAGACGATGTACTACTGTATGCACAGTGCATGCAGCCCTGGCCGTTGCTGAGCGCCAGCCTGCGCCGAGGAGGCTGAAACGGGGCATCACAGGCAAATGTCGCCTCTGTTGGGCATCATTTTGTCTCACGGCACGTTTATACTACCTTGCTTCATCTCGTGTAAACTCCCATGAACGCATTGCTGATTCCATTCTCCCGCTGTATTGTCCTTGCTGTCCTTTTAAGCATGACTCGATGCCCATGTTAGTGCATATATTTACTAACCTACTAGGCATACTACTACTAGGTACTTCTTACCACGCACATCCATCCCCCATGTACTTGCAAGGCAGCAAACCACCACAAAGCCTTGTTCCGGGAGGGAGCCCATACCAAATATATCTGCGATATTAAATGCACAACTCGCCAAACGTCGGAGTAACACTGGGGCCTCTCGATGGTAACAATTCCGCCTTCCCTACCCAGCCGCCAGCCTTATCTGCATCTATTTCTATACGTTCTTTTAGCCAGCTCCACCCGCTCTGACTAGCCCCATCACGAATAAACGAAGAAACGCCACAATTGAACTCCTCCCCATCATCTGCACGCATCTCACTAGCCTCACCACACCCATCAAAACACGCCCAAGCCTCGTGGCAACCTCTACATGGTGAAACACAAAACCATCCAGGCCATTGACAAGAATAGTTTCACCATGTCCGGACAGAACCGGCAACTTATCGATTACGCCAATGCATTTCATCTCCCTGTTTCAACATGTCATCGTCTTCTTTTCTCTTCAGGGCTGCAGCAGTCAAATAATGATTGCTGCCAGACCCATCGCAGAACCGCTGCAGTGACATGCATTTAGTGCTTGCTTGCCCTGTTACCCACTGATCGTCCTTCTCTGAGGCAGAACGAGTCAAACAATCAAGGTTCTCGTCATCGGCATAGTTTACTTAGGTTGCTGTCAGATTCATCTTGATCAAACTGGCATCGCCCCCTTTTCCATCCTTGATTCGATCCTCCCTACCTACCTGTGCCATGCATCATCGTATGGCAGGCTAAAAGAAAGGCAGTTACATACATAGGAGCTTGAATCCAATTTATAAAAAAGAAAAAGAGAAAAAGAAAAAAAGAAAAAAAAAAGGGGGAGATTGTATGATTATTTTACTTAAACCCGGCCTTATTGTTACTATATTCCTATTTGTGTGTTGGTTCGACAGTTTGTCTCTGTTTACGCAGTAACTTATACCGTACTAGTCTACAGCTCGCCTATGCCAAGAATGAGAGTCAATAGACCGTATAACACAAGATCCAGTCTGTGCAGACCGTTCAATAGAACAGTATATTGCAGCCGGCCAACTACAGTACATTTAAACGCAAGCAAATAAGAAGAAGAAAAATCTTCCTTGTAGGGTTACGAGGACCTAACAGCTACGTCTGAGTGGCAGCAAGTTATATATAGAGTCAAATCTCCAATAGAAAGATTATATAGGCGTAGAGACATAAACCTCTTCCTGCTGGATTTCAAAACCCAGCTCCCACCAATTCTCTGTGGCTCAACACCCTTTTATAATACATCTCGGCATTAAAATTCAATCAACCAATTCATTCTTACACAATGAAGGCTGCAATCCTATCCCTCTTCGTCGCCGCTTCCGCTGCTTTCCAGGGATCGAGTCACGCCATCAACGAAATCAGCGCTGACAGTATCTGCGGAGAACTGGGTGCCATCAACCTTGACCCCAACGAGCTTCCCGGCCATGTCTCTCTCGAAGACGTCCGCATGTGTGCTCAGCACCCCCTAGGCCGCAACCGCACTCTCGATCTCTCGGACGAGGCGTCAGTTCCGCCTGCCTACGTCAATCAAAGCATGGCTGGCAATGAAATAACTTCACATGTACGCCATTCAGCTCGAGATTCCTGTTATTTTGGGGCGCCTTACGGCTGTAGCAAAGGCTATTGTTGGAAGGCTTGCGGTTCAACACCCGGGAAATGGTGCTGGACTGCAGAAGGTGGCGGTTACGGCAAATGGAAACAATGTGCAAGTTATGAAGACTGTGGCACTGATAATGCTCAGTTTTCCTGCGGTGCCTTTTGCGGGACACATTGCGGATGCAGCTGTTAAATCATGATTGTGGGCGGTCCCTGTCTTGGGGAATTTGGCTTGTGAGGGATACGCCAGGGTGAATTGTTGGCTCAGGCAATTACTACAGGTACTCATCTACAGCTGTAGCATAGACACTTGACTATCATCTCACACATGGACTACCTTGCAACTTGGGTCCTTTCGGTACTGCAATAAACATATGCTGTATTATCAAGCCTGCTAGACTTCCTCCTCGTAGCATATAAATCGGCCACCTGTAATGGGGAAAATCCCCTATAAGCTGTTGTAAAGGGCAATGCTAGCATATAAAGCTAACGTTAGCGTCTTTCGGTTTATTGACGCAGTTAGCACCCTTTCTATCTGTTACAGATACCAAATACGCCCGCTAGGATACCAGATAAGTCATCCGTATATAAGGTTGTTCTAGGTAATACCTTTTATGTAGTCAATTGATACTGCTTCGACTATGTAATATATGTACAAGTAAAGTCGAAAAGTGCCTCGTGCAAGCCGTCATATCCCAATTTTGACAAGCTCATTCATGGCCATGCAAAAGAAAAAAAAAAAAAAAAAAAATTAATCAACCACGCCAAAACACCGGCATCTCCCCACGCCCTCAGTGCGACTATGATATCGTTGAAGAATGCCGGAACTGCTCTGTCAAGAGAGAAATCTGGCCCAAAACATCGCGTCGCACATCGTCCAAATCCGTTTCAACATCCAACTTCGTCTTATTGGAGTCGCTACTATGAATCAAGTGATATCCTGCTTTGCTATAAAGCAGAGATCTGGTGTATCAAGTTAGAGTAGTAAATCGCTCAAGAGAGTACCGTGTCAAGGTGAATGCCTGAAGTTCGCTTCGTCTCTTGGGGTAGCAGAGAGTAATAATACTATCCCATACGGACTCGTTTAGAGCGGGAGGAGGAAATCACTCGTGATCTGAAAGTGACTTTCACAGACTGGATCCAAAAAGAAAAAGAAAAGAAAAGAAAATAGAATAATGCTTTTAGCCTCCTCAGAGGTCAGCAAAGTACTGTCGTTAGATATCAAGGCAGGCTGGTCTTTTCAACGTAAAAAAAAAATAAAGAGTTGGTGGCTTCGAGCCACATGCAAGTGTTGTGGGACAGAGAAAAAGGTGCTTGGTGCGACGTGGCAGAGAGCAACATCACCAAGTTAGATCTGGCCTTTAATGTCCACTTTCTTGAAAGCTGAGGCTCTAGCGCTTTCAAACAGGCCCCCAGCTTTGCCAGTCAGGAACGCAATGTACTCTGTGCGATCTTCAAGAAGGTGTTGCCCCTGGTAATCAATGATGAACTGGGCAGCATCAGCATCGGATTCGAAACCGAGCTCCTCAGTGATGAAGCGCAGTTTGACGTCAGGTTTATATCTGTTGGAAATCGCGTTAGCATTAAAAAATCCGATTAAAAGATATGATTAAGAGTGCTTTTCAACTTACCCTTTGCAGATGTTGCACAGAGCTGCAAGGCGCTCCCTCGTGACAAACATATCCATAAGATATGCACCCATGTTGGGTGTGTCAAGGTATAGCTGGAAGAACTTGTGATAGTTGCCCAATGCCAGCGTCGACCGCACGTCGAGAGCGTGCTTGATCGGCTTCTCTTCCTTCTCCGCTGCTGTTAGATCTGCCAGGGTGTCGTTCAAGCCGGTTCGGTTGGCAGTGTGAATGAAATAGAGGATACGATACGCCTTAAACTCAACGGGGTTTCCCTTCAGGCCCATTGCATACAATGATCGCAACTGGGTCTGGCACTGATTATACTCACCAATGTCCCCCTTCTCCAAGGCAATCCGGGCATGGATTTCATAGACGGAAACGGTAAATTCGTTCTTGATGCGCTGAACCGTGAGATCCTGGCGCATGGACTTGAACTGATCGCAAATATAGGAATAGTTGCTCTCCTTTCTCCACTTCTTCTTCAGCAAATCCAACGTTTGACGGAGAACTCTCTCAGGTCGCACGTTGGACGCTACAGGGGGGGCCGTGAGGCGGAGATACTTCTTTTCAAGGACTTCAGAGGTACCAACAATAGGGCCGGATGTCGGCGGAGTTGGGCTGGGCGATGAGATATTGGCCGCCTTGTACTCGTTCTCGAAACGACGTTTGCGCTTATTGGCTTCTTTCTGGAACTTACTAGACTTTGGGTCATCGAGGGCTACCCGCTTGTCGGGGGAATACGAAATGCGATCCTCAAGGGATCGGCCTGAGTTAGTAGAGTGCCATGGTGGCAGGGACGTATCATTATTTGCAAAGTCATTCGACTTTCGCTTTCTAGGATTGAAAGTGTCGTCGGTATATACCGGCGTTGTCAAGGATAACGAGGCAGCGTGATGATGTAGTTTCAGCTGTGCCTCACGGTCAGCTCTCACCAAAGCTTGGGGCAAGGGCATGCTATCCCAATCAATAGTGTAGAGTGAGTTGTTCTCTTTGGCGCTGCCGATGGTATCTTTTAATTTTGCTTCAAGCTCTGCACGAGAGACGGAAGAATCGTCGTTCTCGGGATGGAAAGACCGCTGGACATATCGACGGACTGATTCCGGCCATTCGGTCTTGCCTCCTTTGGGCTGTTCTACGGGTGCTGGAGGAGGCGCATTTGTTGCAGTCCCGGGAGCAGAGACTTGGGCCTGAGCGGCATTTGACGCGTACGGGTTATATGCTGCTGGTGGCGGAGGAGGAGGAGGGGTGGTGTATGGGCCGAAGCCTTGTCGTACTTGTACTGGGATGAAAGCTGGGTCTATTGAAGAGGTTAGATACTGCAGGTCAACGCAAGCAAGGAGATGAGAGCCATACTAGGTGGGTAGGCATATGACGCTGGAGGAGGGTGCTGGGGGACAACGCCCGGCGGGTGCTGGGCGCTCGACCAACTTGGCATCATCGTAGCGGCTGGAAAATTGCTGGCTGGAGTTAGTTTTACGACGTGCGGACGATGGATCGGGTGCGGATAGAGAGTCCGGCGCGAGCTCTGGCAACAAGTTGATAGTCTCTGTTGCGAAGCGTGAGTTGGGATAAGGAGGCAACAGGCGAGTGTTGGGCCGCAATAGGAAAATGTGCGAGGAGAGCCCCGTGACTTTGAAGTCAGCGGTTAAAGCCCGGCTATTCCGAAGGGGACCCTTCGTGCGCTGGCAAAGGCCAGGCCTTGCCGCGTTATTCCAAATCTGGCAAATAGTGGCGACATACCACATATGGCCCATGGTACGTACCTTTGTGCGCGGGATGTCCCATGCCTCATGGATGAGTAGCTCAAGCTGTGGTGGTGAAACCTTGCATCTGTCATTATCATCACTTTATACTCACCACCGCTGGACATTTCCGATCTTTATAGCGTCCATTGTGCTCTTGGTCTATCCCAATATCTTGTTTCAAAACCGTTTGCGAGTCAAAAGCTGAATTCCTCCCTCTATTCACCACAGCTTCTTCGGCACGTGCTGTTCAGCGCATCATCGATCCTAGAGCGACTCACCCACTCATCCATCAAGAGGCTGGCTCTGTGCCACAGCCGCGGGACGGATGTTCCTGAAGCATATTGATCTCACCACTGCACTGCGGCCTTCGTATCTCCCGGATGAAGTACTGCTTTTTGTCCAAGACAATGTCGGCTTGTACGAGGGGTAAGTTAACATGACTATATGCGCTATCTATTCGTGGCGGGGCTCAGAGCCAATGAATATGGAGCGTGATGCTGATGAGGCGAGCCACGAGTAGGAAATACAAGCTTCCAAATCAGCAAAATGGTCAGGTGTATTTGACATCTCATCGTATCTGTTATGTCGATAAAGATGAGCCCAGAAAGCACTCGGCCGCTCTGGACTTGAAGGAGGTGGATCGGTATGAGTTCTATGCCGGCTTCTTCAAATCGTCGGCCAAGGTCACCATTGTGCCCAAGCCTTTGCGACGATCAGCGCTTCACAACCGCGTAATGTCTGGCACGGGAGTCCACTCAAGACACAGCACGCCTTCTCCTACATCGTCCAACGACGCCTACGCTCCTCCTTCTGGGCCTCCGCCAGCTGCAGCCACCTGGGTCTGCAACATTTGCAGCTTCTCGAATCCCGTCCCTTCCAACTTTGATCCTGCGGCTGCAAATGCCCATACTCCTCTCCCACCTTGCTTGGCCTGTGGAATCAAACCGGCGCTATCTCTGGTGCTCAAGGCGGCTATTAGTAGTGCAAGCCGTCCATCACCTTCTCCAAACTCCACCCAACCGGGAAACATCAATTATACGTTTTCGTCAGCATCAGCAGTGACCTTGGGACTTGTTGATCCTTTCGCATCGCCCAAGCCTAGCGAACAAGGAAAGACTGATACGACAGTTTCATTTCAATGTCCGCGATGCACGTTCTCCAATCATCCGTCGCTGTTATCCTGCGAGATGTGTGGAGCACCACTACTCTCGCAAGATGTACCTACTACCATTACCCCTTCTGAGTACATCAGAATTCTATCACAATCCCCTGGACCGATCAAAGATACCAGCCAAGGGGCTGTTGATTTTGCAGAAAGCATCAAAATCTCTTTTCGAGGTGGCGGAGAGAAGATATTCTACGAACGCTTGAAGAGTGCCATGACGCAGCGAAAATGGCTGCTGCAAGATGCTCCTCCTGCCCCCAAAAGCAACCGTATGGCAGACGACAACTCCCCCGGTGGCTCACCAGGCACTCCAACCCAGAGAACGAAAACGGCTGGCATTGCTGGACTGGAGCAGCTGGGTTTGAACATGCGAAAGAATAACGAAATCTTAATCGGCAGCGCCTTTGAAGATCTCGAAGCGCTGATGACCTCCGCAAAGGAAGTCGTAGCGCTGGCAGAGAGATTTGCACAGCAAGTCAACGGAGCCAGCGCCGATGTCACCTCCAAAGAAAACACAATCCTGGCAGAATCCGCCCACCAGCTCGGACTCATCACAACAAAAGACATTGTCGGCAGCGGCGGAGGCTCTGACTCTCTCTACTTCTCCGAACTCGCCCGCAACCTGGCAGAGTTCCTCACCGACGACGCAAGAGGCGTGCTCAAGCGAGCCGGCGGCATCCTCACCCTCGTCGACCTCTGGGCAATGTTCAACCGCGCCCGCGGCGGCGTCGAGCTCGTCAGCCCCATGGACTTTGAAAAGGCTGCCCAGATGTGGGAGTCCCTCAAGCTGCCCGTCCGGCTGCGCACATTCCGCAGCGGCGTCATGGTCGTCCAGGCGCGGGACCGCACTGACGACGTGACCATCAAGTCCATCCTGGCCTGGCTGCAAGACCTGCACGAGTTTCCGCCCGATCGGGAGGTTGCGTGGGACTGGAGGGAGTTTGGGCGCGGCGTCACGGCGCAGGACACTGCTGAGAGGTTTGGCTGGAGTTTAGGCGTGGCGGAGGAGGAGCTTCTGATGGCTGAGGAGCAAGGATTTTTGTGTCGCGAGGAAGGGCTTGAGGGGTTGAAGTTTTGGAAGAATTACATTGGGAAGACTGATATTGCGGTGTTGCAGAAGCGGGAGGCTCAGGAAGAGGCGGATGCGATTCTGCGGCGTTTGAAGGACACTGGTCTTATGTAGCTTCAGGGGGAGGTTGGTAAGCTTGCATCTTTATCTTTTGACGTGGCCGGTGATTTTGTAATAGAGCACGAAGCATATGGTTTAAGTTGGGATTGTCTTGGAGTTTATATAGAATTTGTGTTATCAATTTTCATGAATGATATTGTACATAGGTAAGCAGCTCAGTGGGGGGGGGGGAGTGGATCTTGTTTCAAGGGCAACATATCGCCTCTCTCAGCTGCCGTCTGGATATAATAGAAACAGTTATAAAGAAACACCGCAACTCCACAGTTCCCCTTGTCTTTTGTCAAACTCCATGTTCGCGTAGGAAAAACATTCTCACAGCCCAGAGACGTGACCTGCAGTTCCCCAACCCTCCATACTCCCAGATCGTCAAATTAAGAAAAGAGACATCAAGTTAAAAAAAGAAAAAAAAGACACTCGACGTTTGGCTGGCTAAAATCACAACACCAATGTAAATTTCAAAGCAACGCCCAGATTTCACACCACAACATGTGTCGACATGTGTTCCACGGCCTCCTTGATCGAACGGAGCATTCTCTGGTTGACACAAAAGGGGCATCGCAGCGGCCTATCATGAGTGGCCATGGGGACCTCTGAATGAATCGGCGTAAGAGTCAAATCGGGGGCCATGTCTTGGCCAGGCGTAGCATAGCGGGTATCAGAAGGTGCACGACCACCCGGAGTGGCCATCATCACTTGCTGTTGGAGTCCAGCGGCTCTTTCTTGGCGATCTCGCTCTTCGCGCACAGCCGCAGCTTGCTCTTCAGCGGCCTGTTCCTCCTGCTGAAGCTGTCGAAGGGCGTTTTGCAGCACCACTTCGGGGTCGTCGTCTGCGTAGATTGGCTGATCAGGCGGCGGCTGAGCGAGCGTGGGCTCAACAGGCGCCAGAGCCGATAGCGGAGCTGCATGGGCGCTTGCCAGTCGTCGGATGATTTCATCTCTCACCAGCGCACAGGTGTTGAGGCTCGACTCAACGCCCACCACGCGCAGGACCTGCTCCCGGATCGCAGCCGGGCTCGTGTCGGACTGGATGGCCATGAAGCGCGGCACGCAGTCTGCGAGGTAGTCGATGTCCTCGGCGGGGTTGATGCCTCCGTCGCCATGCCGGCGCTGGCGCCTGATCAGCAGGCCGTATCTCTTCTTGAAGCGATGGATCCAGCCCGGCGAAAACTCTGGCGGGCTCTCCTCCTTGTAGCGCGGCAGCTGGCCGAAGATGGCCTTTGCCTTCTCGCCCAGCTCCTCGTTGGTCGGCTGGCGGCCCGCAGCCTGGACCTGCTGGTACCACAGCAGCACCAGCTTCTCGACATCGGGCCAGTTGCCAAAGCGCAGCCGCGAGCCCGACAGCTGCGGGTTGTCGCCGTCCAGGCGCGAGTACTTGGGCGACAGCGAGTGCGAGACGGTGGACTGGCTGATCTGCTGGCCGTACTGCGCAAAGAACCACTCGATGCAGGCCTTGTGCGACGGCCGAATGGTCTGGTTATTCGCCCATCGCCGCAGCGCTCGGCGTTGGTCCAGCGTCAGCGAGTGTCGCTCCTTGGGCCCGGACACGGACTGCGAAATGTCGCTGCCATCGGCGCCCACCAGCGAAGGGTCAGTCGCAGCGGCGGCCATCTCTCAGCTCAGCGGGTGCTTCCCTTTAGCAGATGGCGTCTTCCTGGAATTGCAATCGTTGTATCCGATGGATGCAGGCTGTGGTTCTGCTTAAGGAGATGGTGCATGCGCCAAAAAAAAATCGCGGTGGCGGGGCGCGTATCCCGCAGGGCTTTTTGGCGCCCCCAAAGCGGTGCCTCACGTGATTGCATTGCGACCGTTGCGTTCGTTTTGGGAGGCGGCAGAGGCTGCATGTTGGCTACGCGATGCTGGATTGCCAGCTGCGGCAGCCCGCTGATAGGCGGCCCTGTTGGTTGCCCTGCATTTGCTGTTTGTTGCACGGCCGTGGACGGCGGTTTGCAGACGAAGAATTCGCTTGCAGTGGCTGGCCTGTGGTCGCTGGATATGCGATTCTGCCGGCTAAGCAGCATCTTCGCATTAACGGGGATTGCGAGACAGTTTCTCTGTATATGCTTATATCCCTTAGTCGCCTGCCAATTGAAGCTCTCCGAGCAAAGCCACCAGTTAGCAGCAACACCTCTCGGGCACTAGACTAGGACATAAAGCAGTGCATGATTCGGCATGTAATTAAAGAAGCCTCAAATCCCCTTTATTATGCTATGCTAGATAAAATGCATCGGGCATGGTTGCTTATTCCAGCTTGGATACTCTGCGTATTACATACATACATATACAGCCAACCAATACGAAGCTTCAATAATTGCCTACCTAGGCAAGTAGGCAGTCGGCCGATGTGGCTAGCGGAATCATAGGAATATGCAGCATCGACTATGAATTAAAGCAGTTCTGAAGCTGACGGTTTTGCTCATTATGTATGCTCTATCCAAGGTCATCATTGTAGTCATGTGTGCTTCCAGGAACATGATGCTGGGCCTGGTCTGTTGAAGCCGGTAATGGTGAGTTACGCTTAATTACCGTCACCAATTTCATTATGCTCCCGGTAGTCCAAGCTGCATACATTAGGTTTAGTTTGGGATGGGTATAATAGGTACTACCAATAAGACAGCAAATGCGTTCTCCAGTGATACCTGTTGTCTGTTTTACTGCGGAGCCATGCTCCAGAGCAGCGTCTGTAGTCATGTATCATCCATCCCAAAAAGCCAACAGCATCCATGGAAAATAAATGACAGCTTGGTCACAGCATCGTTTTCTGTCGCACTCAAGGCAACACTAGGAACAAATCAAGTAGCAGTGTACTTGTAATTGCGCACACGCCGGTCTTGTTCGGGAGAATAAATTGTATCGCATCTATCTCGAGACATTCGCTCTCCAGGCATCTATTATGTACAATGCAACATACACTGCCATTCCGCACCCCCAATTTTCAAATTTTCAAATTTTGCAATTTAGTGCTTCTTGTCCTGCTCCTCAAGGAATTTCCTGTCAAGCAGTTAGTCGGGTTTTGGTCCAGAGTCGCACATAGGAGTATATCACGCACTTGATGAAGTCGGCCTCGTCAGAGCTGGAAGCGTTGATCGGGGGGGTAGCGACGGCAGAGGCGGGCTTCTTGGGGCCAGAAGTAGCATAGTAGGCACCGCCGAAGAGGGTAGCCAACCAGCCCATGGCAAGCTGTGGTTTTGATTTTCAAGTTAGATATCCGCAACCAAAACGAACTCGGCGTGCGACTTTTTCGGCAGGACATACGTAGTGGCCGCCGACTTGTCGGCCAGCAATAGTGTAAGTAGCGATACCAGCCATTGTAACCTCGGGATATGCGTCGAAAGGGTGGACGAGAGGGAGAGACGGGAATCAATGGATTGCTGCAGATTTGAGAATCGTTTGGCGGGCGACAAAAACGGAGACTCGACTTGTGCCTGGAATTGCAGGCCCGGGATTTGGCGGCTATTCCTCGGCGGAGCTCATCGGCGCGGCGGATGCCCGACTCTATTTCGCTGCCGACGTCACTATAACGACCTAAAAGAGCTCCGCGGGAGTTCCTGAGCTATAACCGCGGCCATCTTACTAGCTTCAAAGTCGTCATAATTGCTGCCCTTGATTTTTGTCGTCCCCAAAATCGAATTTCCCAGTGCAGAGCTGTTGATTTTCTATTACATTTGTATTTCTTGATACCATAAATCACAGCATCATCATGGGTTGGTGGGGCAAATCCTCCGAGGCCAAGGCCGAGGAGCAGCAGCGCAAACAGGCGCAGAGCGAAGGCGCTTTTGATCCCACACTGCCCAAGGCCGAGAAGCTGCCCAAGGCGCTGCAGAAAATTGTCGACAAGGCCGACAAAGACGAGAGTTTCTTTGACAGCATAAAGGAGGGAAGGTAATTGCGAGCTGCACCCAACTCAGGTCTTACGAGCGAGAAGCTAAACGCACTTCAGCGCCCCCGACTCGACGGAGAGCAACCTGCGATACGCCGCGTATGCAACTCGGCTACGAACAATCCTTCTATCGGCTCATCGCTATGTCGCCTACACTTCTGATATTGGCGAATCGTTCCGTCCCGTAGCGCACCCGGGCCTTGTTCGCACTGCCTATGGAATCTCATGGCTCTACATCCTCGGAGATGTATCGTTTGAGGGATACCGCGCGTACTGGCGGAACCAGCGCATCCTCAATCCTCAGCTTCTGCTCAATTCGCACCAACAGAGATTTTCCGGCCTTCCCGAAAAGGAGACTCAGAGCCTTACTCCCGGAGTGGTTTCTCCACTAGAAGACTACCGAACAGTAATGGTGCAGAGAGCCGTCTTCCAGAGTGTAGCCAGTATGGGACTGCCTGCCTTTACCATTCACAGCGTGGTCAAGTACTCTGGAAAGGCAATGAAGAATGTCAAGAACGTTACTTTGCGAACATGGGGTCCTATTGGCCTTGGACTGTCCGTCGTTCCGTTCTTGCCCAGTCTCTTTGACAAACCGGTCGAAGATGCTGTCGAGTGGGTGTTTCACAAGGGCTTTTCGCAGTTTGGAGGCCATGAATACGTCGGTGACTCGCCAGCGACTGGGCGAGAAAAGCTGCTCAACAAGGATCTCAAAGCCAAGAAGGATTGAATTGGCGAAGCGTTCTCTACTCTGGATACGGGATACGGCGTTGGGGCATACTCTACTCTTGGGGCATTATATAATGGGATAATTCGTAAATAATACAAAGGAAAGGGCTGTTTTGACATTTAAATCATTTATTCAAAACAATTTGTCGTTTAGTCTGGTATTGCTTGATGTAAATATTGCACTTGGTACCGAGTAGTGAATGCATAGAGGCATTGGGCTCTAGTGACCAACTCTGTTCGCATCACAAACTCATAGCGGGGCTGTGCCATGAATTAACCCCGCGATGTCAGCTGCAGCCTTAATCTCGCCTCGTCTTACACAGTCACTTACCCCTTGTGCTTGGCAAACACTAATGATTTGCTCCCATTCTCTAATTGCATATTTTGGCAACTATCGGATTTCAAAGGATAAGGCGCGGTTGCTAGTGGTAGTACAAGGTGCGCGCCGGACGCATTGCCAAATTTGGTGGTCGTTGATAGGGGCTTCCAGACGCTTCCTTGCCACGTTTGGTCAGCCGACGCTGAATCACCATCAGCCGCGCCGACAATTCCAGCGCAGCCTCACTGCTTCGCAAGGTTACGACATTCGCTCTGCCTGGCAAAACGCATCGGACTAGTTGGCGAGATTGCAGCGCCCTATTTATTTTCGCGGAACCCCCAAGATGGCGTCAGGTTCAGATTCCGATGCTCCTGAAACGAGCTACATCATGAAGGACAGAGAAGACGCCAGCTTAGTCGGCACACACTGCCAATACGAATACTGCAACCAGCTTGATTTCCTCCCCTTTTTCTGCCAGTCATGCACAAAGACTTTTTGCTTGGACCACCGCTCAGAATCTGCACACAAGTGCTCGAATCCGGGGGCATGGGCGGAACGGAAACGACAGGCTCAGCTGTCAAAGCCTTCCATAGGCCAGGGGAGGACGCTGCGAGATAAGATCTCGGAGAAGCCATGCGCTGCGGACTGCGACACGATTGTCGGCACGTCATTAACGCCAGGCGTCCACTGCGATACCTGTAACCGGGATTACTGCTTGAAACACCGCTTCAAGGATGATCACAACTGCAAGAACTTGACGCCGCTTGGAGCACGGCCCATGCAAATCGATGTTGCTCAGAGGACGAAATCCGCATTGGATCGACTTCGGGCATGGGGAACGGCCAAGAAAGAACAGGCCGGCAGGGCGTTGCCCAAGCCCAAGCCCAGCTCAGCCGCAGCCCGCCTGGTTGCCGTCAACAACTTGAAGAAATCTGCAAAGGGCGACGACAAGCTGGCACCGGAGAAGCGTGTCTATGTCTATGTGGAGGCTGAGGCCGAGACAGCAAAGGCCAAGTTCCCCAAGGGCGAATTCTTCTATTCCAAGGACTGGGTCATTGGCAGAGTACTGGATGCCGCGGCAAGGAGTCTCCAAGTACAGAATATCAACAATCAGAGCTCGGATGAGCGAGACAAACTACGGATTTTCCATGTAGAGGGCGGCAGGCTTTTGGACTTCGGTGAGAAGGTCGGGACGGCGTTACAGAGCGGGAATACCTTGGTGCTGTTGAGGGGCGTCGGTGCACCTCCGGATTTGATTGAGGTATGAAGAAGACGACGAGAATAGACCGCAATCTCAGGATGCTTTCACTTTTCTTTTCTTTTTTTTTTCTTTTTTAAATTTTGGAAAATATCAACATATAACTATTCTATGCTATGGGCATAACGAAGCGCGGATAGATGGGGGGGGGGGTGGATCTTACCATGTACATACCTAGATAGCATTATTATCACGCATTGCAGCGAGAATAAATCGTAATTATTAGTTGAAAAATCCAATAATGCCACCACATGTTAGTTTTCAAATTGATCTAAAGATTAACAACAGCTAGCGCTTTCAACTTATTAATTACCTAGCCAGCAATTCATCGAATTGCCACCTCACTTTGATATGTCATCATCCAGGGTAGCCGTGAAGCTCTTCAGCCGATGCACGTGATCCCGCGTACACTTTCGCGTTAGTGACGACATGCTACTTTCTCATCTCTCCCATCTGCAGCCCGTGAATCGCGTGTATCAAGACATGCCTCCTTATGTGCCTCGGAAAAGGCTGAGACTGTCCACGCCTGAAACTGCGGCCACTGAGGATGAGAACGCCAGTGGAGTGAAATCCAAGGCGAGTAGTAGCCGAAAGAGAACGCTGTATGACGACCTGGATTCGTCTCACACACCAGGAGGTTCAGATTCCCTTCTCCAAGGCTTTGGAGGCGATGATAGTGACAGCCCTCTGTCCTCGTTGTCAGACAGCGACTTCGAAGATGTTCCCATTGCGAAACAGAAGACGACGGAGGGTTCTGGTGATGCCGATGAAGATGATGAGGACGATGACATCGAATTTGAGGATGTCGAAGCTCCTCAGCAGTCAATGCTAAACGTGCCAGTGCCGTCAGGCGACCTTGAGCTGACTCTGATCCGGGACACTCGAATATCTCTGACGAATCCATTTGGAGACAAAAAAGGGCCCTCGAAGCGAGAGCGGAAAGTCCGGAATGCGACCCATTGCGTTCACGTTCTCTGTCTTTTATGGCATAATGCGGTCCGGAATTCCTGGATTTGCGATCCTGAAGTGCAAGCGATCATGGTTTCTCATATCCCGCCTAAGCTCTGGGATGAAGTTGATCGATGGAGACGTAATAGCGGCTTAGGAGACAGCCGACCAACACCCAAGGAAAAGGCGAAAAGGAAGAGAGGCGCGAAGCAAGAGTCTCGGGACTGGGGTGGAACTGCCAAGCGGCTCGAAGAGGGAGCCATCGATATGAGCCACGGGGATCCTCTGTTCCGATTTATGAAGTCGTTAGTCGCTTGGTGGAAGCAACGATTTCGAGTCTCGGCACCTGGCCTCCGGAAATGGGGCTACATGTCACTGGAACGTCTCGATAGACTTACAAAGGCGTATGTAGATCATGAAGATGATCACGAAGAATTTGGTGAGCGGTTGAAAGGCATAGATGATTTTCGACAATGCGCCATCAACTGCAAAGGTAGTAGAGACGTTGGAGCTCAACTATTTACTGCGCTTCTTCGGGGCTTGGGAGTTGATGCTCGGATGGTCGCCAGCCTGCAACCCTTGGGCTTTGGGTGGAATAAGCTGGAAGATGCAGACGCAGAGGAAGATGAGAAGAAGGAAAACACGCCTGCGAAGTCTGCGAACAAGAAAAAGTCTGGAAAAAGTCCAGCGGCAGAAAAATCTGTCAAAAATAGAGTGACAGAAAAGCCAAAAGCCAACAGCACACCATCACGGTCGGCGCGTTCTTCTACGAAGCTATCCACTCCTCCAACCGAAGACGCTGAAGATGACTTGGAATTGGAATACAAGGATACAGACGATGAGTCTGTCGAAATTGATCTTACACCAAAGGCCAAATCCATTTATACGAAAAAATTCGATAACGACTTGGAATATCCGCATTACTGGACCGAAATATTATCGCCTGCTACGAAAAAGTACCTATCAGTCGACTCGGTTGTAAAGGGGACTGTCGCCGTAAATAGAGACCTCGTCGAGACATTCGAACCTCGCGGCGCTAAAGCAGATAGGGCAAGACAAGTCATTTCTTACGTCGTGGGCTATTCATGGGATGGAACCGCGAAAGATGTTACTGTACGTTATCTGAAACGGCAGATTCTTCCTGGCCGAACCAAAGGCGTGAGAATGCCACTGGAAAAAATTCCAATCTACGATCGCCATGGAAAGGTAAAAAGATATGAAATGATGGACTGGTTCAAGACGGCCATGTCCGGATATAGGAGAGGAGATAAGAAGCATCCCTTGACGGAAGTTGATCAGCAAGAAGACGCAGTAGACTTGAAGCCGGCAAAAGCAGAGAAGAAGGAGGTAAAAGAAGGCGAGGAGACACTGCAGTACTACAAACAATCGAAGGAGTTTGCGCTAGAGAGGCACCTTAAACGCGAAGAGGCCCTAAGGCGAGGTGCGGAACCGGTCAGAATATTCAAAAATAAAGGAAAGGGCGGCAAAGTCGAGGAAGAAGATGTTTATCTTCGGTCAGATGTTGTTCTGGTCAAAAGCGCGGAAACCTGGCATAAACAAGGTCGAGCTCCACTTGCTGGTGAAGAGCCTCTGAAGAGAGTTCCGTATCGAGCAGCTACATTAAATCGAAAGAGAGAAATTTTAGAAGCCGAGGCAATGACCGGGCAGAAGGTTCTGCAGGGGTTATACAGTTTCGATCAGACCGACTGGATTATACCGCCGCCCATCAAGGACGGCGTTATTCCCAAGAACGAATACGGGTATTTACGTCTTGTAATCCTATCAACTTATATACTAATTTTGGTGTAGGAACATCGATCTGTTTGCTGAGCATATGTGTCCTGAGGGTGCGGTGCATGTGCCATTCAGGGGCGTAGGCAAAGTTTGCAAGAGACTTGGAATCGATTACGCAGAAGCCGTAATAGACTTTGAATTTGGCCACAGAATGGCTGTTCCCGTGATCCAGGGAGTCGTTATTGCACAAGAACACCACGATAGAGTGATGATCGAGCTAGAGAAAGATGAGGCTGAACGAGTGAGGAAAGAGGACGAGAAAAGACGCAAAGCGGCTCTTGGTAAATGGCGAAAGTTTCTCATGGGGATGCGTATCGTGGAGAGAATTCGCCAGGAATACGGCGAGGTCGACGAGAGTGTCTCTGTGTTTGGCCATTCCCGAGGGAAGATGCAAGTAAATGAGCCACCAAAAGTTCATAACGAAGAGATGGCGGGCGGGTTTCTGCCAGAAGGCTATGAGGAAGATGGTGAAGACCACCGGGCACATGAGACGTCAAACTTCTTTCCTTCGCTTGAAGAAGATGATCACGGAGGAGACGGAGATCTCGTTATGGAAGATGATGGTGGTGCTGCCACGAGCGAAGTGCAAACTGAAACGGAAACTCTGATGGACGCTAAAGGGAAAAAACGTGTGGCGCCGAAAGTGTATAAGCCACAAACAACACGCCGGAAGAAACGTGAAGATGATCACGAGGATGATGATTGAAGCGATGAGAATTATGGATGATGATGATTTAGATGGAAGTTTAGCATGTGATGATTTCTGGAATGTTGGGATATGCTTTGGACCTTTGAGGTATAATACGGCGGTGGCATATAGAGCCTTTTATTGCATGCGCCGAGGCCTCGGCTTCATTGCGAAATGTTTATTTATATAAAAGTTCATAGTTCAGTCAGAATTTTGGCGAAGATTCTGGCTACGGAGCCATGAACTTAGTATACCTTGAGCTTAGAATAGCCAGGAGAGCTACTGCCTCCTACTTGTTCAATTGTGTAGCGAAGACCTACCTTGAGAATCTTATGATCAGATATATTTCTTGATGTGGAGGTATCTATAAATTGGTGCTGATCGATGCTCGATATCGCGAGTGAGCTCCACCCTTGTCGATTGACGCTCCAGGCTTCCCACCTTCTTCCGACGCATTAACTCCTTGCAGTATTTACTCTATTTCAAATAGCATTATCACAGAGTTGGCAGAGGCTGGTACAAGATGCAGATGGTAGGAATTCGGTAAGTGTATATAGATACTATAGATACGCACAACTAAAGACGCATTGGTGCTATATTGAAAGACCTCTATACACCTACATGCAGAGAAAAGCGTCCAAAGTTGGTTTCGTACATGTAACTGATGGCAAAGAAGTAGCTTAGCGCCATGATGCACTGCTAATTGTAACATGAACTGAGGTTCTGACACAGTGATATCGATGTCGACGACCGCATCTTCGTTCTTCTACCCCTCACAGCGACGCTCTTGGCCTTTTTCCTTTTCCTTTTCTCCACTATCCACTTGTTTTTTGTCCCATTCTTTGTTATCGGGTGGATAATTCAGGAAAATCCCGTTTGGTGCCTTGTGTAATTCTATATCCATTTTCCTTTCAGCTAGCTTGACAAGATTCACGTAATGAGATGCAGCGCACTTCTGCCTGGGCAAGAATGTCTATATAATGTCCCATCATTCGCCCTCTCTCTTGAGAATTTTCTAATTTGAATCTCTCCTTGCTTATATTGGTGGTTGCTATTCGTCTATATCGGCTGCTGGGCATTGTCGCTATCCTAATAGTTGTCACCGACACTATAATATCCACGGACAGCACTAGTGCCGTGATATCGTTCACTCTTTCCACTATTTGACGTCAGACAGCGGCTTGACGACCGGGCATATTTCGATTCCAACCTCTTTATTTTTTCTTTCACCCTCGGCGTGCAATACCGTGTGAAGAGCGGGATGTGTATCGTACCTATGCTAGGTCTAGGCCTGCTACTAGTACATATGCTACCTCTACCAGGCTTAACCGATTTAGCTTCCCCCTATTTTTATGTTTCTGATGTATGTTTATGTCAACACTAATCTAAATGGTGCAATCCTGCAGGAAATTTGGCTTTTGAAACAAAATTTGACCTCTTCCTATTCGTCCATGATTTTGACTATAGGCTAATTCACCTCTAGAGAAGCTTGTCATGAGCCCTGAGTGAGCCTTTTCAATCAATCTACCCGAGATGCTTCTTAGCAAGTGGTCCTAGACACTGAGCTCTGGTATCGGGAATGGATTGTAGAAGGACGCAGATGAAATGTTGTGGTGTCATTAAACACATCACTGGCCTCGCGGGATCCGGAATGGAATACCCAAGAGAGGAGAAGAACAGGGAGACCAAGCAGAAAAGAACCGAAAATGGGGTGAATGTAAAAGAGGAGGAAATGGAGGATAATATGGCGGATATAAACTTAATATCTCGGCAACGAGCGGAAAGTTAGGGGGTTTCAAACTTGAATAACAAAATGATGTACGTTTGATGCCGCGCACTATAGTTCAACAGACTATAGCCACAATCCGCATACGGAGAGCTAATCTATCTTTTAGAGCTGAAACACCCCTGTTTGGTTTCCTGGACTCGAGAGATAGGCAGCTCTCATAGCCGAGGAAAAAAGACAGCGCGTGTTATTCTTTGCATGTCTGCATCTCAAACCATATGCCATAACCAGACCGCAATGAAGCCAATCGACCGTGATTGAGTATTGCACGACTCCGAAGTTCGGCTTGATACATGAAATCATCGAAGCACACGATGATTGTGGATTTATAGAGAGAGTTTCGATTATACTCTGAGCACACCTCGCTTGAAGAGTCGCCGAGAGAGTTTCAATTATACTCCGCGTACCCTATGCTTCCAAAGTCGCCGAGAGAGTTTCGATCATGCGCCATTACCGCCCACTCTGAGCATCAAGTTTATAAAAACGCCGATGAACTTGATATTATAGTTCAGTGTCGAGGAAGCTCAAGCCACGCAAGTTTTCAGAAACTCTTTCAAAATCGTTGAAACTCTGGTTGTAGTAGCTGACGTGTTCTTTCAGTTGTTTTGTTATAAAAGAGTGCTGAATTCCTCTGAAATATTGTTTGGTCAATCTCACACTCACACTCACACTCAGTCTCAATCTCAATCTCAATCTCAGTCTCAGTCTTAATCTCGAACCCAGTCTTGCTCTCAAACATAGTCTCAACATGGATATGTTTACCAATTCTCAAGCTTCAAACGGCAATGCGCGCTTTGAGCGGCTGGCGATTGGAGTTGCCAATCCGTCTGATGCATGCCTCTCGCAACCTATGAGCTATCCGATGCCCTTGGAAACACCATTGGAACAGCAAACGCTCTCGGAGCAGCAAAGTCTCACGCAGCTGGAAGAGCCACAATGGGAGGGGCTGGACTTTGAAGCTTCTCGATTGCAAGTAGTGCAGTTGTATCTTCAGCAGCAACAAGCGATGCAGCAGCAACTAGAAATGCAGCA